>CAHIKZ030003422.1:1150000-1157500 GCA_903632075.3 Acanthosepion pharaonis
AGTGGGCGCTATTGTTGAAGCTTAAGTCACGCTCTCTCTTTTTTTTCTTTTTGTATGTTTACGCCTTCCATACGTCATTATTAATCAATGAACCCTGTGTGTTCATCGACCCGTGTAACAGGAAAACTAATATCTCTCTCTTTCTCTCTCTCTCTCTCTCTCTCTCTCTCTCTCTTTCTGTCACTCTTTTTCGAGTACACATCCATACACATAGTTGCAAAAAAATAATCTTATTGAAATAGTCAGAGAACTCTGTCTATCTATTTACCGTTATAATGGAGCTGGTAATTATGTTTATTCAGTTCAGTTTTCTGACTCCGTTCAACTTTCTGTATTTTTCTGTATTCCATCTCACGACTATTGTTAAGTAATGCTATTTGGTAAAGTATCACAGGCATTACCTAAATTGACTGGCCTGCTCGTAAAAAAGTGGAGGCGATTTATTAAAAAGAAATTTGTAGATTTGCATTTGTTAGAGCTTCCTCAAGACAGGATATTGGTCAGAATTGAAAAATATTGACTTTTTTTTTGTATAATTTTAGACGGTGTTCAATTCATAATATAAATACAGTTTCAAATCGATTCCCGACTTTTTAAGGAGTTATCTGTACTTAGCTTTTATTTACGAAAAATCAAGTTTGAAACTGTGCTTACGTCATTGATAAATGTGATCGATTATGTCGTCGTCGTTGGCTTCATCTCGTATCCAAGAATTTAATTTCTTCTTTTCTGGTCGCTTTCTTTATGATGATGGCGTTGATCACTAAGTCGACCAATTCTTGAATAAAAGAGACATTGGCAATCACTCCATAATAATGTTGGTGGAGGCCGAAGTCGATTTTATCGAGCTTTTCTCTCTTGTCGTTTGACTTCTTCCTTTTCTCTTTTGGTGGTTTCGAAGTTTTGATTCCGATGGAGATGGAATATCACCAGCTGCCAGTATTTGAGTGTAGTATAATGGTTAGCAGCGTGAAAAATGGGAAGGGCATGCCGGGTTCAAATTCCGCCCGAGATCGCACAAATACCCATGGGAAAATTATGAATCCGTTTCTTCTAAAGTATGGGTGAAGTAGAAGGGTAGACTGGGCTCTTCAACCTTGGGTGACAATCATCCTGGGAGAAGGATAACTCTAAGTTCCAGACCGATTGGGAGCCTGGCTGGCAATAACAACCCGTAAAAAACTTACTTACTACGGAAACTACAGTTGCAACACCAAGTGTGGTGAGTTTGTGATCCGATAGAGTGAAGAGAACTTGTTATTTACAAGAAGAATATTATGCTGAAGTCTTTAAAAAAAATTGTAAACATTCCAAGAATATTGGAATTTTCTTTTCTTTTTTTTTGTTTTAACTAAAAATAATAACAACACATTTGAAATTGCTGTACACACACATACATGCACACACAAAACAAATATATATATATATAAATATATATATATATATATATATATATATATATATATATATATATATATATACGTAATCTAAAAAGAAACTATATATACGTGTGGGAGAATTGTGTAAAAGACCGTGTTTATATTTAGTAAATTGATCCACAGAAGTTAACTATTTTCATCGAATTGACAAGATCTTAAAGGAAATAATATAAATCAGTTTCTTATGCCATAGATCGACACTCGTGTTTCCCCAAGTGTACAAGTACTGGTATTTATATGTAGGTGTTTCAGAGAATGCGTTTGTGCAAACAGCCCACAAATATAAGTAAATAAATACAAAGAGACAGAAGTAGATAGATAGATAGATAGATAGATAGATAGATAGATAGATAGATAGATAGATAGATAGATAGGAATAGTTTTGAAAAAAAAAAAGAGACATGGAACACTATATTAATGCGGTTGCAACCACCTCTTCTCGCGTCTTTGTGTCCTGTTTTGCCCGTTTTCCTCAAGGTGTGAATGTCTTAAGCAAGATGTCGGCCATTCGACCAGCCCACAGTTTGCCTGCCGACCTGCTTGTGTATTCATCGCGTTCCAAGCAATCCATCGAATCAGTGAGGCGACAAACAAATGAAGAAATCAGGAAAAATAAAAGAAAAAGAAAAATGAAATGTAATAAAAACTGCTGACATCACAATGCAACATGAAGGCATTTTATTCCGTTTTTTCTTTTTCTGTCCTTCGGACCTTTAATCAACTCTTTGTCGTCGATCTGAACAATGCAAGTGCGTATGTACGGTCTATAGTTTTGTAAATCAGTTTAGCAAAACACTGTAAGGTATTTACATAACGTTTCGCGTCTTCGTCATCTTCAGGAATTTGGATTTTTTTTTTGTCTGGTAATTTAATCAAGATTCGCTCCAGACATTTTCCTGCAGTCATTATTTGCTTTCCAAACGAAAATGATCCTTGGAACTTCCATCGTTTCTCCTGTTTAATTATACATCTATTCCGTAAGTAACGCTTGCCCTGATTCGTGGCCACTTTCACTGCCTTCCTTTCTTGATAAAATCCTACAAATAATTTTAGATCACAGTTTGCCTTTTAATTATCGAATACATCTCTTTATTTATTTATTTTTTTTTTTTTGGTCAGGAAAATTACGAGAATGAGGCGTCGGGATGATGGCAAAGCGTGTAGAGATAAGACACGCAGAAAACTTGTCTACCAAATACAAATACCAAAATTACAAATATGTTTCATCATTTTCCCGAAATTTTACTATGTCATTAGATATATACTCATTCGACAGAATTCAGTTCTTGCCTGTCTTTGTAATGAATCGTCTTGATCACACACATTGCATAAACAGCAAGTGTTTTATCCATGGCGTAAATATATAAAAATAATGGTCGTTTTCTGTGCACACCCGTCCGCTAGGGCGTCTAGGGCATCGCTGACATCTACTCAGGCACATTTGAGTTCATTCAACTACCATCCTCGACCGCCGAACATGGCGCGTGGTCGAATGGTTAGAACGTTCGCTTTATATCCATGATATCCCGGTTCGAATCTCCCCATGTCGAATTTATCAGGAATGTAACTTCTTGAGAGTATTGGTCTGAAAATCCCAGTGTGTGACATAATTTTGGCATTTTTTTTTTATATATATATATATATATATATATATATATATATATATATATATATATATATATATATATATATATATATATATATATATATATATATATATAGGTATACTATATATATATATATATAAGGTATACTATATTTATGGGTTAAAGTGCTCAATATCAGGGTATGTAAATATAAAAGAGGACATTGAAGACAACACTTAGAGGCGACAGTCTATTTCATGCTAAACGCAATCATCAGACCTGATTATATATATATATATATATATATATATATATATATATATATATATATATATGTTGAAACTTTGTGTAGCGGAATTTGATTAAAATCTTAAACAAAACTCTAAAAGCAACATTCTACTGGTTGGAGGATTCCGAAGGTCCATCTGTATTGGGAATTAGCCACCGGAAAGAGGGCCGTGGGCGACCTCATCTTCTCTTCAAAGTCGTCTTCAAAAGTTAGATGAGAGACGCGTTTTACACGGAGGACTTGAGCGAATAGAGAAGAAAGGTGGATTTGGCACAGGAGTGTAGCATTCTCGAAAACACATCGGGGGAGAGCGTCTTCCCATGCATTAGTTGTAATCAAGAATGTAACTCCTGTGTGGGCCAGTACAGCCATATCAGATGTTGCGTTACTGTCATTAGCTGAGGCATTACTTTTCAAGCGCAGATCCATAGTCTCTTGAGACCGACAGATGTCACAGATATTGATACATAATATTATTAGAATATAGTCGACAGAACTTAGGCTTTGGCATTAAGCAATCAGTTTATTTTCTATTTTAAGCGTTTATTTTCTATTTTAAGCGTTTATTTTTATAATAAACAGTATTAAATAACATTTACCGGCCTGAATGTCCGAGAAATTTTCATAGAAAATATTCGTCCTTTGACAGGATTCGAACCTGCATCCTATACGGAACCGTCATTTACGCTGACTGTTTATTATAAACAGAGCATTTACTTAAATACTTGTATCTATAAAAAAGAACGTTAAACATAAAAATGTCTTTAATAAATAAATTGTCGGACTTTGTCCATTTCTTAATATATGACGTCATTTGTTTACATTTGATACGCCAGAGCAGTTATGAATGTACGAAATTCATGGAAGATTGAAGTTTATAAGCAGTAAATTCGACCTTGTCTACCGAACGCTCCTTTGTGGCCGAATCGGTTAAGGCACGTCAACGTAAATGTGCATATATATATATATATATATATATATATATATATATATATATATATATATATATATGTGTGTGTGTGTGTGTGTGTGTGTATTTGTGTGTATTGAGGTTGAAAAAATGTTTAATCAAAACTCATTCAGTAACACAGGTTCGACCATTCTCAATAACAGATTTACAACTTCTTTGTAAAAGGATTTTGAGTTTAGACGAAAAGAATGTAGAGCGTCCAGTTGCTCTATTTAGGCTGCCTCAAAAGGAAATTACTTCAAAGGAAAATGCTAAAACTAGGCGTCAGTAAAAGTAATATATTCAATGGTCAAATTCTAATGTATATCTAGGTATGAATGTGCATTTACTTTTACATATATACATACACACACACACACACACACACACACACACACATACATATATATATATATATATATATATATATATATATATATAAAATTGGTGTGCTATTTCGCTACTTACTGAATCCTCTACATTCCGACATAGTAGAAAACACTAAAGCTATTTCTACACATACACACACAAACAAACAAACACGCACACAAATATGATTCTTCTACATTGAACTAAGCTCCAGTAAAATAGAATTCCTGACATTTCAACTGCTTAACTCTTTGTTGTCATGAACACTTTGTTGTCATTAGCCAGGCTCACTGATCCATGACACTCCCAAATTATATGATCATCAGTTTTGGCGCAAAACTTTCTGTGCCTGATTATGTGATCATAATTAACCAACCAGATTGCATTTTAAAGAGATACCAATCAGAGAGACCTTTTTTTGCAAAAAACGGAAAGAATTCTCCAACTCTAGTTAGATGCGAGACATATCACAACATAGTCATACGTCTCTCCATCTCAGTTTAACTTTTGAAAACCATAGAACTGTGAAACCGGTAAACTTACTCTAAATAAATATTCTTAAAGGCTCCAATTGCATTTGTAACTTTTTTATATATATATATATATATATATATATATATATATATATATATATATATATATATATATAAATATATAAAATATATTTATATATATATATATATATATATATATATATATATATATATATATATAAGTTTATATATTAAAATGAAGAGAGAATTGCAAACGTTTTTGGCTGTAATGTGGATTTCTGTATTCTTTTTTATATATATATATATATATATATATATATATATATATATATATATATGAAAAAGAAGAGAGAAACTGCAAACGTTTTTTGTTGTAATGTGGATTTTTGTAAAAATATATATGTATATTATGCTTTATTTTCCATAATTTCGCATCATGCGTTTCGGGTCTCGCGACCTTCTTCAGGCAAAGAATATTACCACATATTATTAAAATGGATTCATTTTTCGATGTTAAACATTCTCTTTTTTGTGTAACTAACACGAAACACGTGTTGGAAAATTATGGACAATAAAGCATAATATATATATATATTTTTAAATCCACATTACAGCCATAAACGTTTGCGGTTTCTCTCTTCATTTTAATATATACACTTTTCTCTCGTTGGAACACTTATAACCTCTTCCCTATATATATATATGTTTGTGTGTGTGTGTTGTGCGTGTGTGTGTGCGTATGTATCTGCATATATGTGTATCACCATGTTTGTGAAAAACGTCGAGCATTCGGAGGCGTTTTATAAAACAGTTCAGCAAAGAAAAGGTGACTCTGTAAGGGTGGATATAGCCCCATTACTGTGAAAACCTACAATTACACAGAACATACCCCATACTACTCGAAATGTAGGAAATACTTCCGGGCGTGCCTTGTACGCTGCATATAACGATATATATATATATATATATATATATATATATATATATATATATATATATATATATATATATATATATATAAAAAAAAAGCAAACATCTATTTTTTCTATTGAGTAAATAACGTAACTTGTAACAAGTTTAATACAATTTTCAGTCAATACATCTTTACAATAGCACTTGACACTTTTCTTTAAATAATACGTTAAATGTTGCGATTCTATCTCAATGGACTGCATTATGGAATCCTGCTTGTAGGTCATCTGAACACATTGCATAGAGTAATGGTTAACGTGCGAATTGCGTCTTAACAAATACGTACGATTTTCTAATGGCTTTTTTCTTCTCTTTTTTTTAATACTCAAGTTCACCCAGTACATGGTTCGAGAGCCACTCAAGTTAGAATATTATTGTTAAAGTGCTTAAAATGTATGAGGTGTATGATATGAATGAAAGAGGTGGTGGTAGTAAGTGAATATTCTGAGAATAAAGAAGATAACAGACCCTCGATTTTGATGATAGACCCTCGAAGCGTCATTGGCGAAAACTCGTGATGAGGAAATAATACTAGCTTGAGTTTTTATGTATTGAAAGTTACAAGGATATAAAAAGTATAAATGTTTTTTTATGGTTTAAATTGGATTTTATTATGCATGTTAAAATGATTATCTGAAAATTGTTCATCGACTATGAGATGAGGGAAACAATACGAAATGTTTGTTTCATTTTACTCTTAGGTGTCTATTTATGTTTTGATAATTTTTAAACTCTCCCGAGCCAGTTAGGATCACACTGTTTATTAATTTCATATATTTTTGCCATTTAACTGATTTCACGACCCGCTTTTTATTAAGACCACTCCGTTTACTGCATATTGACAGAAATCCCGACACCCTCGAACTATTAACACCGATATATCCTCAGACATTGATTTAAATAGCGAGAATCCTGAACAAAAGTTAGCTTAAGACGAGACATTAATTTACATCTCATGCATCCAGGAGAACTCAGTCAGGTGGAGTTCTTGTCGTTGAATATGGCCTTTGTTCCAACTTGTTATATTTTGCTAATTACTCCGTAATATTAACAGTAACTAGCCGCGTCACCAGAGTGTTTTAAGGCGGGGGTGAACTCAGAATGGGGGTAGAAAAAATTTGAACACTAAAATTAGTTCCCATCAGTTTCACCAAGGGTTAAATGATTTTCTGGAGAGACTCTCCCCTTCCCCATTGGCGACGGGCCTGATGATTCTGACGATAGTAATATAAGTAATATTATTAGTTTAAATTGTCGTTAATAAAAGATTAAGTTTCGCTGGTTATATTCATGCCTCGAAAACCAAACTACTTACATTCCACCATCGTTGATCGGACCTCAAACTACAGCCAGTCACGATGAACAGATGTCCCCTACGAGAGACACCATGTCTTGAGAGACT
>CAHIKZ030003422.1:1162500-1232500 GCA_903632075.3 Acanthosepion pharaonis
TTTAAAATTATTTGCTAAATGCCTCTGAACAAGCGACAATAATATGTTTCAATTTTTTATCATAAGCGTTATTTTCGTGCGTGATATGCTTCAGCAGACATCTTTGAATTATTTCTAACACTGAAATTACCTTCTGCTGGAAAGAGAGAGAGAAAGCAGATTCGATGCTCTAGGCCAGTAGACATTAATTTCACTGTTTGAAAAAAAAAACGGTGATAGATACCCAAACACGTGAACTCACTAAAATACTACTACTACTAATAATAATAATAATAATAATAATAATAACAATTGAACAGGAGTAGAGGTTCATCCTTTATTCCCTGTTCAAGATATAGTTTACCGGTTCTCTTTCTTACTCTTACCAGTGTTTCAATGATTTCACTCTCTTAACTCTTTGATCCGATTAACCAGTGCCTGTAACTTTCCATTATGAGGGTACCGGCTTGGCAGTTTGCTGGTTGCTGCTTCTGACTGTTTATTAGGTGCCCGAACTCTTTGGTATCCCTTAGATAGGCTGCTTCGGTCAACAGTCGCATAATATCGGGGTACCTATAGTACCATGTCGCGCATGGGTAGGTGTCCCTAAATGTATTTCCGGTGGGCAATCCTGATGCCACATTATTCTCTGCTTTCAGCTACACGCTGGCTGGTTTGTATTGCAATTGATGACAGATAGTGACAATTATGGTGGCCTTTTCCCTCTCCCCTCAATAATTCAGGGAACCTGTCACTTGAAAGATAAAATTGTACGTTTTTCACTTAAATTTAATGGTCTTCTCTATGCATTTTGATTCTTGAAAACAAATACATTAATTTTCAACTTTTTTTATTTTTGCATAATCTGTATTTCTGTTTCTAACAAATGAAAAAGGTAAATCGATTTTTACCAGTTTATTATACCGAAAGGTAACATTTTACTTTTACTTTATATAAAGAAATAATTTATTAAACCTCAAATTTCATAGTTCCGATATGATTTTTGTTTCATTATAACAGTTTTAACATGGATAATTGTGTGACAGATTAAAAAACATTTTGTACATTTTGTACACCCTTTTTAACGGTGTGGTGGATCCGAAGTTCCACCGACTTATGTATTAGTTGTAATGTGACCTTAGTAAAGAAACATATACGAAGATTAAAAGGATTAAATTTTTGATCCAAATTAATTATACTCTTAATCTCTACATTTTTTCGTTGAATTTCTTAAGCAGACGACAGCAGCTAACTACCGCAAACCCGAAAGAAAGTAAAATATTCGTTCCCATTGGCATCCAGTTCTTGTGAGAGTTACACTATGATTTGGCTTTTATTAAAGAACGCCATGTTATGAACTCATATTGAACATGACACTTTACTCTTCTCAAGAAATGATCAGTCTCTAATGCACTAAGAGGGTCAAACTTCATCTAAAATGGGAATCATACATTACCTGACTATCCTTAAGGCTGAAGCCAAAGTAACGGACTCAACTGATCTCTTAATTTTTAAAGTTAAATGCTCTACATGTTACTTTTATTTTATTTTTTTCACACCTGTATTGAGTACCTTTTAATACTACTGTTTCCTGGTCTGATTCACCTCTGACCATCAACTTTTATATATATATATATATATATATATATATATATATATATATATATATATATATAATGAGACAGAGAGAGGACTATAGACGTAGTAATGCAGATCCTATACTATTACCTCGCCCTCCCCTCCTCTAAAATTAGTCCAACCATTTTATGTATACTTCTTGCATAACACAAGTGCCTTTTTACGACCATTATGGCATGACCTACACTGACTGTTTAACGATAGGTTCGCCTCTCAGACCAATTTTTCTCATTTCTATTTGTAGAAAAAAAATCTTTAATCATTCCGCCAAGCCTCCACATATGTTCGATATATCGATCATATTTTCATTTTAGCAAAAATCCTAGACGAATTAATAAAACTTGAAGAAACCTTTAAAATTAATTCCGTCTCACACTTAACTTATGAACTTAATATTATTAACAGAATCCCTTTCTTCGATGTTCTAATTGACGTTAATAGACATAAATTTACAAGGTCACTCTATAAAAATGACATGCTAAATTCTCAACTACATAAGTGAACGTCCTCACAGATACAAAATTGCCTTTAATCGAAAACATGATAAGCCGTCCTAAAATAACCCTTACTTCGGCCGCATAATTTTATAAAGAACTTGTATTTATTTAGTTCTTTTATGATATAACGATATATAATTCTACATATCAACAAACAATATTTAGAAAAATATGACAAGTTTTTGTTGTGACGCGTTTCATCCGTTTTATAAAGAACATACAATAAACACTTATCAACAATAACTTCCCCAACCACGATGTCGATGAACAAATAAAATTTTCCTGGACGAAATTTGAAAAACATGGCGCCAGCCATTTTCTTCTATGTGCTATGTCCCTTCAGGGCGTTGGCGTTCATGGCTCTCCACAATTTCCCGTGTTTTTTAGCTCAATAAATATTATATATTTTTTTATCTTTATCTTTCCTAAACCTTGTGTCGCAATCCATTTACACAAGCTCGCCAGGTAGGCTATGCGTTGTTTAGCTTCAATCTTTCCAGTATGTATCAACTTTTACAAGCTTTTTTTTTATCATTATGCGCCCTAGAAATTTCACTTGTCAATTTCTAATATTAAATATGAATGTCTTTTGTATTTCATGAACTTTTCATGTAGAGTTTTTGTTTTTTGTTCCTGCATCTTCCCTTTCGCAATTACTTCGCTCCAAAGAATTGGGAGGTGACCATTCTCTCTTAAGCTCAAACAAAAACGATTACATTTTGCTGGCCACTGCCACCGAGCGGACATTCTTATGGCATCCTTTTGGAAGTGTCTTCTCGCGAAAATTGACTTTCCCAGACACCATAGCTTGAGACTGAGTGTCGGACATTGAGAATCTGGAGACAGCAATACAGAACCAAACACTGTGGAAAGTGATTGTGAATGGAGTTCTGACCAACCAAATGGAGGTCGAAGGATGATTATAAATGTCTTTTTTGTTCTCATTTTCTCTAAAACTACTTTGCTTACATATTCGACCCACGGTATCCTCAGCAACATTTCTGTTGCTTCAAGTCTCTTCTTCATCTTGTCTAACATTCTTTGCTATATAGGAGGACTGATATTACGTAACACTTCAGTAATATTTTCTTTGTTTCTAACGAAATTTTCCTGTTAATAGTTTGCTTAGATTTTGGAAGGAATCTTTCGCTATCCCAGTGTGCCTTCGGATTTCAGTGTCGCACTTTATGCCCTCTGTTAAAACACTTCCCAGATATTTAACTTGTTGTAATTGCTTGATTTCGGTATCTACTTGTAATTTGCATGTTGGGCTATTCTTTTTACTACCCTGATATTAAAAGAAAATAAAGACATAATTTATTCTACCGCAACAAGATGCATCCTAATTATAAACAGGATGCAGGGCCCATTAAAAAGATAATTCCCCGGTACATATCATTTAATGATTCCAGAAAGCACCTTAAATATATCATTGGCTTTAAAAGGTACAAAACATCTAGCCTAATCCGTACCAATAAGACGGGGCCTCAAAAATCTACCTCATGTAAAAAATAGTGTTGTTTATGAACTCTCATCTCCTCTTGGGAACTACGTCTTCAATATATTTGTCCTCGGTATGACGATAAAGTACATCCAGCAGCAAGGCCTCTGAACAGGAGGTTTTGAGGAGTGTGGAGCCACCCCTTAATTGCTGATGTTCCCAGGTTCAGCCAGACCCGGGGTGATGGGCAAATAGTTAACACCCCAAACTGGGGTCAAAACTTTCTGAAAAAAAATAAAAAATAGGTTTTAATACCAGCAATACATTTTTGGAAAAGAATTATTGCCAGCAATAAATTTTGGGAAAAAATTACGAGCAATACATTTTTGAAAAAAATCAGCATTAAAAATGTTGTCGGCATTAAATAACCCAGTGAGTTTGATATACAAACCAAACCAAACAATCTTCACTATCTACAATAATGAAACAACATTAAATTCTTACATCGAACAAACATACAATACACTTTCTCACAGGTTATTTTCATCTTTATTGCCATATTTACGACTTTTCGGACGTTGTACGCTTCGGCCTTCTTCGGATGATTGGAATTTCAAACTGAACCCTTTATTTCGTCCACCGGAGTATATTGTTCTAGTTCTACGTACTCCCAGATGTCTTAGTTGTCGCCCTTTAACTCAACTTTCCATGTTTTTTGGCTCACCAATGCTGTGGCCTGGTATTGAACTCACAACACTTTGTATCAAGTCACTGGATCCAACCAACGCTTTTATCCACTGGGCCATGTGTTCAGTCAAATTAAATGGAGATAACCCAATGAAAAACCCAATGAATAAAAAATATTATCCTACTCACTAACTCTATCACATCTACAACCGAAAATAATCTATTTAAACTCATCATAAAATTTGTTATTGCTACATCCCAAACAATAAGAGACTTCGTCAATATTAAAACAAAACAATAAGCTAAAATCTGAAGGGAGAGGGGGGGTTTACTCCATAACCTGTAAAAATTGTCAAAAAAATACATAGTAAAATCCTCAAGGAATATAAATAAACAATTATATGAACATAAAAGGGATATTTTACAAAACAATACGTCAAATTACAAGATTTCACCATTCCTGGCAAATCTTCTATTATCATAGTGTGGGATACCTACTAACAAAAGTGATGGAAAGAAAAGGAAAAAAACTCTAAATGAATTCGGCTAGATATATATAAAAAAATTTAATTCTAAAATCTCTAGCACCCTCCTTCGTGCACATATGTAGACGTACCAAGATAACAAATTTAGTCGGGTAAAGTCCTGAAGGACGAAACAAGTTAAAACTAAACTTTTTCCTTTTTTTAACTTTTTTTGTCATACAATTTCACCAATATATATATATATATATATATATATATATATATATATATATATATATATATATATTGGGCATTGATGTCAACACCCACGGCGACAATGTTTCATGCCTAAATGCAATCTTCCGGTCATGTGTGTTCTGTTTTAGCTCGATTATTTATATATACTGCTCAATAGTGCATTATGGGTTGAGTTACCATTGTATTATCCTAGCAGATATTAAGTGGGCGGCAACAGTCATGCTTCATTTCATATATATATATATATAATCAAGAAAACCTGAAAGATTCATTTTGGTTATAATTTATTCGTGAATATCCGAAATGAATCCTTAAGGTTTTCTTTATTATTATTATTATTATTATTATTATTATTATTATTATTATTCTCTGTAGTTTACAATGAGCTCTCTCTGGATTAATATCCTCCTTGTTATTATTATTATATATATATATATATATATATATATATATATATATATATATATATAAGGGAGAGACAGATATTGAGCAATGCTGCCAAAATATAACAGTATATAACTTTTCGAATGTAGGATGTGTAAGCATGTTAATGTTAAATGCATTTAAAGTTTAATGTTTTATCAAAGTACTTATGAACGTTATGTATGACTAATATTTGTTAATATATCTATAAGTCATATATCCTCTCTCTCGCAAACATATACACGCACACATGTATGTTTATATATATATATATGTGTGTGTGTGTGTGTATCTCTGTGTGTTTGTATAATTTGTATAATGTGTATGTATGCATGCATTCGTTGAGAAGGTCAGATTAAGCGGCCTGTTATATTAACATTTTCACGAATGGTTTCTATTTAGCATTTAACCGTTGCAAGTGTTCAAATTGAGAACATCCTAATAAGTGGGTTTGCCTGTTCAATAAATAATAACAGCTCCGGAAATGTTCGTCATCGCCGTTGTCGTCGGCATCGTCATAGATGGTAGAGGTAGTGAGAGAGAGAGAGAAAAAAAATCATAGATTTCGAGAATTATGTTCTTTTGAAATAGCGACGACCAAAAACTCCTTGTTTACATTTCTTTACATAATTTGTGCAGTTTATTTCAATCCCCCTTAAAGACTGTCACAACTACTGCTTTAGTTTGAACTTTGCATTCGAAAACATCATTTTGAAACATCGGTTCCCGTACGATTCCTAAAATTAAAAAAAATTATCGTTTTGACTCAAGACGTCAGAGACAGATGTTGGAGCTATAGCAGAGATTAAACCTTCCAGGCAATAACCCATATTTTTTTTACCTTTTACAGATAGCAGTCTTGTAAAATGGCGTCTGACATAAAAGTGCGCACGAAGCAGAGGTGTGTCAGTGAAAGAAATTGTCATTCATCAACCTTCTTCTGCTTTTAATGTATCCCCTCAAAACCTAGGTTATCATGGCTCTCCACAACTTCTTCTTTGTGATCCTTAGTAAGGTTTGTCTTTCCATGATCCCTTTTTCTGTCATCTATTTATACACACTCGTTAGGTAGGTTATCCGCTACTTTTTCCTGTCATTCTTGACTTCAGTATGTCCAGTGTGTGTCAAATTCTCCAAACCCTCTTTCTTCATTATAGGTCTTAGAAATTTCAACTTTGTCTTTCTGATTCTAAGTTTAAGTGTCGTTTTTCCTATCTATTCGCCTTAAAACTTATACAACTTCTTCTTTGTTCAGATGTTCAACCTATTGAGCTCTCAGTATCCTTCTGTAGAACAAGAACTCTCAAGTCTCTTTTTTATCTGTGGGGGTGACTTTGAGGACTTTGCTTGGCTTTTGGAAGAGCCCAAACTGTAGATGTAAGCACAGATAAGCGAGATAGCCTGAAAGTGCACATCCCTCATGACGCTTCTCCTAGACAAGTTGCCACACCAGTCCTGTTATTTAACATCATAGCTGAGGGGGAAGAAGAGGAGGATTCATTATTCTCCTGAGTCGCTAATCAATAAACTAGCAGAACATTCTCTTTCAGATTAAACATGAAAATAAATAGTGCCGAATGTGCATTTTATATTCAACCACGATTTTCATCAAAACTTAATCATTTGTAGTTTATGTTCACTTGTGAAAGAATCAGTGTCACTGTTTTTGGCGTCGGTTCTTTAAGGTTCGCTTTAGCAACAATAAATCTTCTACTTCTTTCCTCTTGTTTTGAATTGTCTATCTCTCGTGCTCTTACCATTCGTCCACCACAGAAGCCTACAACCCCCCCCCCATCACTTGACTATGCAACGATCGTAGGGTCTAAAACAAATGGTTCCTTCCCCACATAGGTAATGGGTTTTTTATATTCTTTTCGACGGTCGGAAGTTTCCATGTTACCAGCAAAATCTCGTAGTTGCGAGAATGTAACGTTCTTAAATATTCATCTTATGAGCGGCCATCTTTTTTCTTTTTTCTTTGAATTCTTTACATTCGATGAACGTGCGAAGTCTCTGTGCTGACAGTAATTTTTTTCTTTATTTGTTTTACCATTTATTTCTCCAAGCGCACCATTTTTTTCGAATGTGTGCATAGAGAAGCAATAAAGGGCTTCTAAGATTTCCCTAATATTGCGCATACATTTTATTGGAACTTTTGTATCAATCTTATAATTTGCACTAAAGAAATAAAATCGAATCAATCAGTAAATATAATTATGAATAATATTAGATTGAGTCATAAATAATTTCCTTTCTTTTATCAAATTCATTCTTCAAAAAATAAAGTTTTACATTTTATTCAATTGCAATTGCATTTTATTCAACTATAAATAAAAATAAAATAAAATTACATTTTATTCAACTACAATTTTATTCAATTATAATAAAAAATAATGTACAATTACATTTTATTCAACTACAATTGCATTTTATTCAATTATAAATAAAAAATAAAATACAATTATATTTTATTCAACTACAATTGCATTTTATTCAATTATAAATAAAAATAAAGTACAATTACATCACCCATTATTTGAAATGATGTGTTGCCGTTTATCAGGCAGCTCTTACATATTTTTGTGGTGAAATTCCGCAGGATTTTATATAAAAACGTTTTTGGCGAACCCTGCTCTGTGGAACCGACTCCCAAGAGAATATATTCCCAATCACAACAATCGTAACCTGTTCAAGTCTAATAAACTGTTTCTTACTATGTAATCCTTTATCTCTAGTGGCCTAGGGTAAACCTAACTATATAAAAAACAGTTTACCTCCCATCAAAGCGTTTTGCAGCAATCAAAAATGGTACTAATCGGTTGGCACAATGTTTGGGGGATTTGGAATTTGCGGTATAACAAACAAGTTCTACTTTTTTCTTTGTTACACTCATTGTATGCGGCGTTGTATTTTCCTAGAAGAGACAACATTTTATCCTTTTAATCCTTTGTGTACGCTGCTACTGCCGTGCAAAATATAAGGAACATTAGCGTAGTCCAAATATATTCAGCCATTTATGATTAGTGGTTAGGATGTGGTTCTACAGAAAGATGCTGAGGTTACCATAGGCCGAACATGTGAGCAACGACGAGGTTTTAGGGAAAATCGAAACAAAAAAGAAACTTATGCTTAACATCAGGAAGAAACGTTTGAAATTTCTGGGACAAGTAATGAGGAAGAAGGGCTTGGAAAATGTGATACTCACAGGGCATATTGAGGGAAAGAGGAAAACAGCGCGTAACATACTTGTTGAGCTTGGTAGAAAATGGTTTGGGAGAAATAGCAAAACGGCAAAATTTATTATGAGCTAAAGGGGACAGGAAGATGTGGAAGGCCATGATCGCCTACGCTATGAAGGGACATATAAAAAAAGAGTTAAGAGTTATTATTACTGGTTCACTCCCCCCCCAAAAAAAAACGGAAATTATGATTCAAGTTAATAATGTAACCAAAGTAAGAATTATAGAAAGATATTGCCTCTGTAAAACAGACTTTAACTTCAACACTAGAAATTTTCTCTCTGGCTTTTGCTGAAGAATAGGGAAGGGGTGTATTTTCTAATGTTTGTGTACATACGAATTTTTTACTAAATATCATCTTAAAAAAGAAAAAAAAAACCTCGTGTCATATTCCTAGGTCAGTATGACCTAATAAGCAGCCTCTTTTCAAAAAAGCAAAAACTATTTTGATTTCAATAACTTCTTTTTTTCTTTTTTTTTTTCTTTTGAAAGGTCGCTTTGTTGAGAATTCAATGTCATATTTGATCTGTAAATATCTTAAAATTTATCGGCACGGAAAGTGGGGTTACGCACTAACCTCTTTTGTTTACTTTTCACTAATCTCTTGGCTAATGGGAAGAATTCACTTCTTCTAGCACTGCCCTCGCACGGCTATACGTTAAATGGTAGGGTAGACTAGAATCTTTAGCTTGGCTTAGCAGCCAGTATAAGATGACAACTCTAAATTTAATACCACGGAGATATCAACGAGAAACAACTCTATCTTTCCGAATAAGTCATAAAAAATCATAGATATTAAAAGAAAAAGAAGGCGTGGAGAACCATCATTCCCTGAAAGAAATATTGAACTTGAATATGAATTTCGTTGCTTCTCCATCTTAAAGACGTTCTTCTTTAATATGTCACAAGTTCTTACTAAATTACTTTTGATTATTTTTAATTCTTTTATTTAAACTCCTTAAAAATTATTAAATTAAAAGTGAAAAACATTTTCCGTTTATGCAGATTCAGTAGATTCAAGAGAAATAAAATAATCTCCAGAGATATGGAGATTTGAGAAATGAATATAACCAGTGCTGAGTTGAAGTCTGAATGTTCGTTACTAGGCTCCATTATACCATTGCTTCGAAATGACTTGTCAAAGAAACAGGCCTTTCTAAAAACTGGTATGTGATTCGTGCCAGGAAATACCAGAGGTCTTCATCGAATTTAATCTCCATCATGAACCTTGGCCTAAGAAAAGTTTATATATGGTTACCCCAATATGTAGTGGAATCACCTTAACAGATACCAAAGTAAGTTCTGTACTTGGTGTCATCTCGGAAATTAAAAAAAAAGAACCCAAGTGTCATCCTAGAAAAAAAACTCAAATCCAGAGTGCAGAAACGGGTCCCGAAGGATATAGGTAGGTACCCCAACATTAACAAGAAAATGAACCCATCTGAACGCTCCTAAAACCTCAAATCTCCAAATCTTGATGCCGGATGTAGTTTATCGTCATGCCTAGGACTAATTTGGCAATGAAAAAAAACTCTGCATTCGACTTCACTAGGAAATATATTGGTCATCCAGCCATTTCTAATACATTACTCCCGCAACCCTTCATATGGAAGAGTATAGATTTACTCGGTTTGGGATTTGTGGTGGATATGCCGATAGTGTAACGGATATCGTCTCGGAAAGTCTTATCGGGGAGCAGGGTTCAAGTTGGATAAAAGTAAGTTATATAGAAAATACAAGGGGGTGGAAAAGAATCCCTCTCACCCTCACAAGAAGTTCGAAGAACGGCCTAAAGCCATGAACACTTGATTCGGCCAATGATTTGCCGATGTTCACAAGTAAATAATCATTTTACGTATGGACAATTTACTTTCCTATTCTTATCAGACATTAACATAACATTACAAATTCAGTATTTTGGATAACGATTGTCAATATTGGTCTATTATTCTTGTTTTGAAGATCAGTGCAATAGGATCTTCTTAGGTCGCATTTCCATCTTTTTTGTCCTTAATTTCAACTAAGTCAAGCCTTGTTGAAATCATTTCCTTTTGAAAATGATATACCAAGTTATAAAAATTGGAATTATTTGTTGCAAATAATATTTCTGATTTCTTCAACGCTTCCAGCAACCTACTTCAGTTGCCCTTGATCAATGCAAACTTTAAGTCTATTAGACTAAAAATAGAGGCTGGAAGATTTTGATACGCCAGTTCTTCAAATGGTTAAAAAAAAAAAAAAACTGACTAGTAAGGATAGCTGTATTTGAATTTTTTTTTTTTTGCTTTTACCTGGGTTCGAACACTGGTCTCACGCATCATAAGAAACTGTCGCAGCCACGTGGCAGGTTCTCGAGTGTCGTTGACTCAAGATGTAAAAATGTTTTGTTTTTAAGATTTTGTTTTTTGTGAAAAAAAATACATTTTTTTTTCTAAGGAAGCGAAATATCAAATTTTCTGTCTGTTAGCAAAAACTCTCTGGTTTCACTTTCTAGTCTTACGATTCTTTGTTCTGCATGCAAATACGCTAAAGTATGAGATTGCCTTTGGATGCCTGACTTAGTGAATTTCGTTTTATTTTTAATTTGTTCATTTCCTTTGTTTATTTCTCTTCAAATTTTTTTTTGGCTTTTTAGGGTGTTATTTTCATTTTTTTTTTTTTTTGTCTAATTCGTTTAGAATTTTGTCATTTTTTTAACATATTTCACGCTTTCATTTAGTTACTTCCATTTTTTCTTTTCTTTTCCTTTTATTCCCTTTTTCTCTCCACTGTCTTTTTTTATTATTATTTTATTACGACGATACTTTTATTTTCAGTTGTTTTCTTTCCTAAATAATTCTTGCTTTTCCTTTCTTTATCTTCTTTTTCTGTTTTCTTTTACTTTTCCTTTCTTTTTTGTTCTTTTCTGTCTTTTTAGTTCTCTTTTGTTCCTGTCTTTTTTTTTCTTTCTCTTTTATTCATCTTCCAATTTTTTTCATTTTTCTTTTAGTTTTCTTTTCTTTCTCTTTCTTTTCAGTTTCCATCTCATTCTCTGCGTTCATTCTTTCTTTGTCTTTTTTCTTTTGCGTTCTTTTTCTTTCCTTTATTCTTTCTCTTTCCTTTCTTTATTCTATTTATTTTTCTCTTTATTATTATTATCATTATATTTATCATTATTTATTTATTTATAATGTTTATTTTCATCTATCCTCTTTCTCTTCTCTTATTCTCTTTTTTTTTCTTTTTCGTTTTCTTTCCTTTCTTTTTATTCTTCCCTTTAAAATATTTTCCTTCTTTCAGCATTCCTATTATTGCTGTTTTCCCTATTTCTACTCCGTCTTTTATGACAACAATGCTCTCAGTCGAAAAAACAACAATTCTCAAATGGCGTGTAAGCTTTAATCAAATAATCATAGTGTAAATGCTAGATAAGCTGATGGGATTTATGCTCTATTTAAGGCTTCCCTGGTTGAAGGGATTCAAGAGTGATCCAAGAAAGACAGCCTCCCCAGGTGTGAGATGAGAAATTTTCCAATGTTATGCTGTTTGATCTTGTCAAAGTTTATCGGCCCAGAAGTGTAATGGAAGATGTGTTAACTGGAGGGACGGACCTCTGGAAATGAGATATGATACTTATTTTTTGTTACTCCAACTGAAGTGTTGTTGGTGCCTCTAAAAAATATGTTCGTGAATTCTTAGCCTATTTGCCAATTTTTCCTAATTAGCCGACAATGAAATCCGATGGCGGATTGGGATAGCGAAAGATGGCTTTCAAAAGCTAAGCATAATATTAAAAAACAGGAAAATTTAGTTAGAAACAAAGAAAAGAGTACTGAACTGTTGTGTAATATCGGCCCTCCTATATGGCAGTGAATGCTTGACAATCTCCTCACAGATAATGAAAAAACTTGAGGCAAAGAAATATGGTTCTACAGAAAGATGTTGTGAATACCATCGACTGAACATGTGAGCAACGATGAAGTTTTAGAGAAAATAAAAACAAAAATGATGTTTATACGCAACATCAGAAAGAGACAGTTGACATTTTTAGAGAATATGATGAAGAAAGAAGGCTTGGAAAATTTGATACTCAAAAGACAGACTGAATGTCAGAAGAACAGGGGAAAGCAGAGCATAAGCTACTTAACGAACTTGTGTAAATGGTTGGCAGAACAAGGATTAGGATATCTAACAAAAAGTTGAACTTTACTAAGGGCTAGAAAGAAATTGTGGAGAGCCATGAACGCCAACATCCTGAAGGGAAACGGCGCATAGATATTATAGATAAAGACCAAAGCCAATGAAGAACTCATCTAAAGAACCTATCTTCTGATATTAATATCTTCTCCAAATTCCCCTTTGGTTAAATCTAATTGTCAAGTTTTTTTTTAAGTTTACTACAAATTTTACCACTGTTCCGTTAATCTTGAATATCTTATGTTTTCTGGATTCATCTCAAGAGAATCATATCGTATGCATTCTGGATTCAAATCAAGAGAATCATATCGTATGCCCTTCTAGTCATGCCATTCTATTGAAAGATCATTTAAACTCCGACTTCTCATGCAAGTTTTTATAATGCCATCTCGCTTCAGGATATATGCGATCGTGACTCGACTCTTCACGTATCCCTTTCCTTTATTATCTGTGAATAGCACTGTTGCCCGTTGCCTTCTCCACAGTTTAGTTTAGAATTTCCCTTCCCTTAGACAGATTTCCAGAAAGAGAGTCGAATTTTCCATACTATTTAACCAATATCGAGGAGAAAAGAAACTGGTTCTGCCTGTCTGAAAGGCATTAGTTCGAAAGTAAATGCAGCAGTCAAACCCAGAATTTGAACCCAGCTCCCCGTTTCCAATTTCTGCAACGATATCCGTTATACTACCTGCACAGCCTACGCAAATTCCCAGTTTAATAAATCTATACTACCCCAGCTATAGGTTAGACAGCAATGTAAAGAAAGGAAAGCTCTGAGTTTAGTACTGTAGAGAAAACAGCCAGAAACAACTCCACTATCTTTCAGAAAAAGGAAAAGAAATTGTGGCGAGCCATCATCATCTGAAAGTATACAGTATTTTCCTTACAAACAGATTGCCACCCAAGGCTAAAGAGATCAGACTACTCTGCTGGAGGGCGAAAATTCGGATTCATGGCTTTCCCAATGACATTTATGTGAAAGTAAATGCGACAAAATAGCCTGGAATTTGAACTCGGCTCGCCGATTCCGTTTTCTACGCCGATATCGCCATATTGATTATGCTACCTCTACATCTGTAGATGCTTAATTTTACTAGAGATAAAGTGAAAGGTTATCTCATCGGTATTCTTATTGAATTTTAACAATTGGCTGTCGGCTGAATAATTTCAGTTGTCTCCCACATTTCTACTTATTTTCAAGGTTTTTCAAGACTGTTCTGAACACGCCAGCATTGATGAATATATTTGTTATTTTTAATTTTACAAGTTTTTAGGTTACTCTGAAAAGTCGAGATATATTTCCCAACATTTAAATTTCTTGCAATTTTACTCAGTGTCTACTAGAACAGTAATATCCCATCACTAATATTTTTTTTTCTCTTAGTTTAAAAGGGTTAGATCTGGTTTTATGACCTGGATTGGATAATCTGTACAAATTTCCTATCCCTATAGAATTTTCCGCAAACGTGAGCATTCGTTCCTGAAAAAAAATGAATGTCAAACGAACGTTTTTTCCTTTGACACCGCTATTATTTTAACCACTCCTCGGCGATGTGTGTTGATTTAAAAAGCGATGATTAGAATTATAATAAAACCTAAACATATGATGAAAGTGAATTTAGACATTTCTTTTTCTTCTTGAGAATTTACAACAAAAATATAAAACATTGCTTATTTATTAGATTCTTTATTTACAAGAATAATTTTATATTTACATTCTAAAACTCATACAATTAAAACTAATGTAATTCAATATTTATCGTTTACCAATTTATAAAACATTTTTTTTCATAAATTTATAAACATCTACTAAATTATTAAAATATGTGAACCAACTATAAAGAAAACTTTATTTACCAGTTTATAAAGTTCGAATCAATTGGTAATTAGCCGATGTTTTGCCAGTCATTCCAATGAGCAACAGAATAAGTAGTGTTTATTATTTTTGTGGCCAAGAAGAAAGAAAATGTATAAATACATAGTTTTATTACTATTCTAAAGATCGCTTTTTAAATGAATAAGTATTACCGAGGAGCGAAGGTAGTTAAAATAATAGTCAGTGGAAAAACAATATTTTGACACTATATTTTTGCGGACGCAAAGGTTCTAGTTTGTTAAATTTTCTTTATTAGGGATATAAAAGCAGATATATGACAAAGCAATTCATAACAAAAACAGGTTTAACAGCTAATTTATTGTTTTCGTTTATTATATGACATGCTTTCGCCGACATTTACTAACACGCTGTGTCTTACCTATGCTGGCTTTGATACAATTGAAAAAAAGTTGGGTCACTGTGTGGAGCCAAAAGTTTTCTCGTCAGAGTCCATCTTGTACATTTACAAATCTACCATTTTTCTGTGCATTGATTCTTCTGATGTTCCTGCTATTCATCTCGAGGTTCTTGACTAAATCCAAAGAAGGGTCTGTACTGTAATCGATCCTGACTTAGCATCTCGACCAGTCACTTTCTCACCGACGTGACGTGGCTTCCCTCTGTCTTTTTTACAAATATTTTCATGGTAACTGCTCTGACGAGTTTTTTTCTCTGGTGCCCCGACTACATGAATTTAAGCGGGCTACTAGATTGGTAACTAGGCCCCACCCGTTTTTCTGTTGAAATAGCTAATACTGCAGTTTCTTTTCTAGCACTTCCCGCCAGCGGAACTTCCTTCCGCTTACTTCCTTCCCTGATAAATGCAATCTTCAAAAATATAAATGCAATGTCAATCGACATTTTCTATCTTCTTGAATCCCATTCATCTTTTGTCCGTTCCTCAATTCTTTTCACTTTCACTCCCCATAATCCCCTGCCTATTAGTGGCATTTCCGTTTTGCATGGGGTGAAATGATTAAAAAAAATATTTCGTTCTTACGGAATTTTTTCTGGGCCCTCATGAATCGGGATTTGATTTTCTCTTTCATTTCTTTTTTTACTGCCATATTTCATTCTTCAGCTCGACCTATTTTCTCTCTTTTCACATTTGTCTTCTTCAAAACTCCCCCTCCCCATGCCCCACCCTTTTTTTTCCCCCAATTCTTTTCTTTATTCGCTGCAATCTTCAACCACTTCCCTTGCGCAAGTTGCAGCTCGAGGATGTTGGTATTAAAAATCACCCACAGAAGGTGTCCTGCATTCCGCTTCCTGCAGAAGTAAGTCGACCATTTATTGCGACCGGAAACATACGAACTGAATTTCAAGAGTGAAGAAGCCATGACGAGAAACAAGTGAAGCGTGTAAATTCTTCTAATCTTCCCACACCCCTTATTTTTTTCTCCTCTTGCCCACATTTCCACAGAAGGCGATTACTTAGTTCCATAAATGTAACAATATTAAGGATTGAAAGCAGAGGTAAAGATTAATACAAAGGTGATGTTGAAAAGTTCTCGGCCTAAACAACACCCCATAATTAAAGATTTTAATCATCAAGCAAAAAAAAAAAAAAAATAATGATTTCGAGTAATAGGTTTCGTCGAGAATTGTCCGACGTCATATTCATAAAAGACAAAAAAGCTGTGGGCTCTAAATCTGTCAGAAGTCAACGCGAAAGGTCTCCACTATCTTCTCAACAATGCATAACAATTTAGATTTATTCTAAGGAATCTGTGGAGTGTCATAATCACCTACATCCTGAAAGGACATAGCGTTATTTAAAAAAGGCACAGGAATCAATGTAAGAAAATCTGGTTAGAAAGATTATGGTAATTATTATTATTAATATACACTTTTAAATGCCAAATCTAGATGCGTCGTCAGTGTTGTTGCTCCCATGTCACTAGAAGTTTCGGGTCTAAATAAACAAGATTTCTTCGATGGGCGACCCGACCGAATATGATCAGTATTCGGCCCGCACCTAGAACAAAATCTGCCACTAGCTTTAGGACGTGCATTATATAAGTTGCCCCAGCAAACAACAACCAATCAAGACTTCACTTGGGCTATTCGAAGTTATAGATTAGGTATGCATGGTTGTATTGATCTTCCGACATGCGGCCAAGATAGTGTGTTTTTGTTTTTTTTTTTGGGGGGGGGAGAATAAAAGAAAACCTCCCCTTTTAACTTCTATAAAATAACTTATCTGTTTGGTCTTTTTCTTTTTATTCTTATTTTCTTTTCTTTTCTAAACTACGCTTAATAAAATTTACAATAGAGTGATTAAAATGACAGACTACAACTTTAAAAACTAAGAGAAAAATATTTAACAAAAATCGCTTAAAAATAAATTAATCAAAGTATTTACATGTTAAATACTAGTTAAAAAAAAAAAAAAACACGTGTAAATTTTAGATAAAATAAGTTACCCCCCCCCAAAAAAAAACTTATCCTTGCCGGAAGGAATTCGTTTAAAAACTAAGAGAAATAACATAACTAAAATTCCTCAAAATAAATGATCAAGATATTTACATGTAATCAATGTTAATAGTGGGAATTTCTTTACAAACTACACATTCGAAATATTGATTTTTTTTCGGCTAGTACACAAATTGAAATTATTCAAGAGCAAATATGCAATTTGTCTATGAAGTCGGACTTTAGATATCAAACTTGTGCAGCACAAGATGAAAATGCAGTACGAGTTACAAATCACGTGACAGTCGTTTATTCGTATTTATTCGTTAAAGCAATGCGTCTAAGCTTTCTCATTAGCTGTGCTTTATATACTCATTATAGCATACTCATAATATACTCATATAAATATAATACTTTCATATAATATAATACTTTTATCTCAGTCAGTTATGTGACATGTGTGATACACGCGTAGGCGATCATGTATCTTTCGATACATGACTACAAGGCAGCTTTTTTTCCCCGCAGCATGTTTTTCTGAGGTACACCAGTTGCCATCTAAGGCTATAGAACCCAGTCTGTCCTGCTATTTACCCATAGCTGGGGAGAGAAGAAGAGAATTCATACCTTTCCAAAGGTATTAGCACATAAGTGAATGCAATGGATTCGACTGGAATTCGAACTTGGTTCTCCGATTCCTCAATCCGAGCCACTATACATTACTCCACCGTGCTTCCTACTCATTGTAATAACGATAGATGTGGAGGAAAATTCTTTTTCAGTAGATAACAACACACGCCCCAAAAATAAAAATAAATAATTTACTCTATTTACACGCGGACTATTGTCCACATATAAATAGTGTAAATAATGATAACTCCTCATCACAGAAAGTCAAACAGAATAAATAAATAAACAAACAAATAAACTATAAAATTCAGTCGATTTTTTTAAAAAAAAAAGTGATTCCATTATGAACAGGAACCAAAAAATAAAATGTTTGAAATCTTTTTGAAATTCCATACCACACGAATTCTTAGAAATATTTATATTACTTCTGTGGCAAAAACTGATTTAAAAAAAGGGATGCTGACGAATTCCGAAATCAAAAACGTTTCTATGGGAGAAGAATAGATTATAGCAGTTCTCAAACCCCCAGCTCTTTCCTTAGTATCTTCATAAACCCGAGTAATACTGTGGTTTAGACAAACTCGAAACTTCATTGAATCTTCAGTTCTTCCGATTTCGACTCGAGTTTATGTGTGTGTGTGCGTGTGTATAGTCGACAACAGCACATGAGATTTGATTATAGTGGTGAAGGTTTCGTGCAGGACCAGCCACACTTTTGCAGGTTTTGAATTCAGAGTTGTCCTTCTCCTAGACTAGTTGCCATCCAAGGCTATAGAACCCAGTCTGTCCCGCTATTTTACCCATAGCTGGATAGGAGAAGAGGATTCACACCTTTCCCAAGGGTATTAGCACGTAAGTGAATGTAATGGATTCGACTGGAATTCGAATCGGCTCTGCGATTCCTCAATCCAAGACGCTATCCATTACTCCAGTGTGTGTGTGTGTGTATATATATATATATATATATATATATATATATATATATATATATATATATATATATATATATATATATATATATATATATATATATAAGTTAAAGAAATAAGTCCTCTCTACACGAAAATTTCTTTATTTCTTTCCTGGACGAGGGACTGGTATTTATCTTCACTTTCAATCAATCAGATCTGGCTTTCCTCTTCAAAGACCCTCAGTATTATACATATTTTTAATTTTCTACAACAGCTAATTTTGGCTCATATTTTAATAGCTATTTCATCTGTTTTAGAAAGCGAAGAGAAAAACTATAACAACTTTTCTTTCTGTTCGTAGAACAAGAATTTTGCGATTAGGTGGAAAATCATTTTGAAAATTTACAATAAGCTACTGCTGTTATTTTATTTATTTATTTATTTATTTATTTATTTTGGCTACATTAAATATCAGGAAAGAGGCAGTTACCAGGAAAGAGGCAGACACGCCAAAACAGAACAGTCCTACTAGAACGAAAGAAGAATAGTTTCCTTTTTCTTCTTTAAAAAAATGTAAAGTTTGAATTGCCGTTACAATACGTGTACATTGTTTACTGGGTGATAAGCTTTGTTCTGTATTTAAACCAAGATTTTCCAGATTTAGGGCGATTTTAATAAAAAAAAAAAAAAAAAGTAATACCAAATATAAAGGAAAGAAAATGAAAGTGTCTGCTGATAGCAGACGAGGAAAGAATTCTATATTTTCCTGAAATACTCAGCATGGCTCATGTCTTTATCCTGATTTTAAAAGAAACGGCTGTTGATAGATAAGACGCCATTATTTGAAAAAAGAGAAGCATCCTTATTTAATTCTTTAAAAAAGATCTGATAATGGATGATTCTTATTATTAAACTTAGAATTGATTGACATAATGGAAAAAAATCAATATAACTTGTTTCAACCTTTAAGTTTTCAGACCGGCTCCAGTCTGTTGAACTCCTTTGTCGGACGAAAGTTTTGCGCCGAAATGAAGTGGAAAGATTATATTGAATCACTTTCTAGATCAGCTGCTAGGAAAGTTGGTTTACTGTGTCGTGCCAGACAATTTTTCTCGTCTGTATCCCTCTTACATATTTATACGTCTACCATTTGTCCATGCTTTGAATATTTCTGCCACATATGGTCTAGTGATTTTATTATATATATTTAGAGATGTTTGATAAAATACAACGATGAATCTGTAATGCTATTAGTCCTGACTTGACATCTTGGCTTCACACACTTTCCCACCAGCGTAATGTAGCTCGCCCGTGCCTTTTCTATAAATACTTTCATGATAATTGTTCGGATGAACTTTCCTGTATTGTTTGGGGACTAGTAAGGACTTTATTGAGACTCTGAGGTACTGTGGTATCTGTAGTAAGAATATTAAAAATGAAAGTACTGTTTTGGTGGCAGGAATATTGTGGTATGTTTGGATCAGGGATTGTGGCTACTTTAGTTTATATATAAGACACATATAGACCACTCTCACCCATTCCCTTTGGCCTTTTTCATCTTTCCAAAATAAATATCACTTTCCTCTATTGTACACAGACTATAAATTTAAGCGCAGTACTAGATTGGTAGCAATGTTTCATTTTACAGCGGAAATGGTTAGATGCAACCATAAGTTCTATGCTAATACTTTCTTTACTCGCACTTCTCGCTTGTGGAACTCTCTTCCGGCATCCTCCTTTCCAATGTTGGCCTTCAAACGTTGAAATGAAATGTCAATCGTTATCTTCTGTCTTCTTAATTCCTGTTCTTTTATTGTTCCCGCTCCTTAATAATATTTTCTTTTTCTTATATTCTTTCACACTTAGTAACCTCCTGCATTTTTGTGGCTTTATTGCAATGAAATGATTAAAAGAAAATTTAACGTTTTCTATGATTATTTGTTTTACGTTTCAGAGCGTAAAAAATCCTTTTTTATCTGCTGGAATGTATATAAAGAGATTATATTATATAATACTATCCGTATCTGTGGAAATTTCACGGTTCTGCTATTTGAATTTACTGATGAATCATCATTCTGAATTTAATGATTGTATAAGCTGCTTGCAAGTTCCACAACCATAAAACATCCGTGGAAATTCCCCTATTGCAATGTTGACTATTTGAGTCCATAAAAAATATT
The DNA here is from genome assembly GCA_903632075.3 of Acanthosepion pharaonis. Lineage (NCBI taxonomy): Eukaryota > Metazoa > Mollusca > Cephalopoda > Sepiida > Sepiidae > Acanthosepion > Acanthosepion pharaonis. The sequence continues at coordinate 1,183,315 of CAHIKZ030003422.1, forward strand.
GCAATAACACTCATAAGAATGGATATAGGTCATTATTTAACAAAGACGTTACAAATGAAAAGATTTGAACTTACTAAGGTTTTTTTCTTTTCATTGAAGCAGTTATTATCTTACCTTTCTTTCTTTCGTTCTTTCTTTCTTTCTTTCGTTCTTTCTTTCTTACTTTCGTTCTTTCTTTCTTTTGTTCTTTCTTTCTTGTTATTATGAATATTTCTATTTTTTCATTAAAATCCAACAACGTCTGTGATGTTTCTTTTTCTTCTGCCTTTCTACACAATTAAAACAGAATGGTTTATTATCTATAGGTAGGTGCATCGAAATAGCAAAGATAACTTCCATAAACTATGCAAAGTGTTTAGATATAGGTAGATAGTGTTAGAAACAAAGGGGAAAAAATTCTGAACTGCAATGCAAATATCGAATCGCCAATATAGCAGCGAATGTGGGATAATTTCCTCAATGATAAATAAAAGAGACTTGAAGCGACAGAGATGTGATTCTATTGACATATGCTAAGAATATCATAGACAGAACATGTGAGAAATGTGGAAGACTTAAGAAAAATAGGGACAAAAACGTTAGTTATACTTGCAATCCAAAAACGACAGCTGAGGGAGTTATAATGAGAAAGAGGGTCTAGAGGATTTAACACCCACACTACATACTAAAGGCAAGATAATCAAAGGGAAAAATCAAATAATCTACTTTAATTTTCTGTGAATGGTTGGCATAACGGGGAATGGTTACGGTTTAAAAATTAAAAATGGCAGAGAGGAGTGGTTAAGGGTTTAAATTTATTTTTTAATCAATTCACCCCAAGAAAGGCGATAATGCTACTAAAACGCAAGAGGCGACTAGGAGTGAAAAAGAATGAGAAAACTTTACAAGGAACCGGAAACCCAATCCTAAGCAGGAAACAATGGATAAACTTCTACTCCTGTTCAAAAGACCGGGAGGAGTGTGAACCGGGCAATAGGTGAATTAGAGCAAGAAGTTGTGCAGATCCGTTATCGTTCATGGCCTAAGATGACTTGACACATCAAAGAATCTACCTTCTATTACTGAGCCCTAAACTAAACTATGTTTTGGCGTAAATTGGTTTGCTTTACGGCATATCAATTTCCCAGGTTATTTAATGCTGAACTCTTTCGTTTTGATAAACAAGAGATAGATAGACAGACGTTTGGTTTTTACGAGATAAAAAGGTAGACATTTGTATCGTGTGCACTAATCAAAACGGTCAAAATAAGTACATTCAATAGGTGGGTCCTTTTGGGTGGGTTAGCCATCTGCACAAGGACAGGGGGATTACGCAATCAGTAAGTATCTGTAGTAATGCTTATGCTACAAAACCACATTCATTCATTCGTTCCAAAGCATTTTATGATTTTTACAAAAACCCATGATATGAACGTTTTCATTTCAATATCTGTGAGAATTGTTCAAATTCAGAATTGCATTTTTTTTAAATTCTTTACTGAAATCTATGCATTAGATCTTTATCAAGAAACTCAAATTTTATATTTCTTCAGATGGTATTATCTTGACGAGTACACACCTTGCCAACCGACTTGTGGTAACAGCTCGCAGCAACGACTGGTCGAATGTGTCGAGGAAAACACGCAACAACCAGACCAGCACATTTTCTACGCAGTCCCGGGCAAGTTCTGTATGGGCCCAATGCCCCAGATGCTAAAGTCTTGTACCAGCGCCGATACATGCCAAGCTATCTGGGGGTTAAGTCCTTGGGAAAAGGTAAACCAGTAGCAAAATGGTTGCATTTTTTTGTTTTGTTTTATTTTGTCTTTTTAAACAAATTTTTAAGACTTGTCTTGTGTTCATGTTCATTTGATTGAAAATTTATAAAAGTCGCAGTAAGTCAATTTAAATTCTAAAATATTTTTTCAGTCGAAATGAAATCTAGGTAAAGCATTTAAAGAATTTAAAAATTCAAAATAATGATGTATCATTAAGTGTTGCTCCCAATTTTCTTTTAGTCATTTCACCCTAAGTAAGGCAATAAAATCACTAAGACGCAGGGGGGGGGTTACAGTATTAAAGAGATAACAATAAGAGAATAGAAAGTAAAAATACAAAGATAACGATTGACACTGCATTTAAATTTTTGAAGATAAAAGTTGACTGAGAAGTAAGGAGCCAAAAGGAAATTCCACAAGCGAGAAGTGCGAGAGAAGAAACTGTTAGCATAGAACTTACGGTTACATCTAGACATTCCAACTATAAAATGATGAGACCTAGCCGCCAATCTAGTACTGCTCTTAAATTCATAAAGTCTAGGTAGCATAGTGGAAAGTAATATTTATTTTGAAAATACAAAAATATGGCACAAGGCCAAAAGGGGGGGATAGGGAAGATTGATCTTCAATCTGCATTATCTTAAACTTAGCTAGCCACGATTACTGACCCAAATATACTACAGTATTCCTTACACAAAAACAATTCATTCTTACGTACCATTCTTGCGACAGTCACTATAATACCTCAGAATCTCTATGAAAGCACAGAGGAAAGATCGTCAGAAAAATTACCATAAAAATATTTGTAGAAAAGGCATAAGGAAGCTATATTACGGCGGTGGCAAAGTGACTGAAGCTGAGACGCCAGTAAACAGCTTGTAAACAGCTACCTGACCCCGTTTTATACGGAGTCTACGGTGAATTTTTGGCCGAGCCTACGGGCTTTAATACCCCACATTAAATTCGTCTTTGTGCCACATCTGACCGCGTGGGGCAGTTGGTAGATATCCTGCAGTTGATTCATTGTGGAATTTACTCGACTTACTTCTAGCAGTTGATGACTACTTCTCCTGGTCAGAGGCCTTGCTGTTGGACGTAGTTTATCGTCTTATCCTGGACGCGGATGTAATTTATCGTCATACCCGGACGGTTGTGTTACGGTGGGAAAGTTAGTAAATAACCTCATCTGTCCTCGTTAAGTCCGACAATTATGTAATATATTATCTCTTACACGTTATTTTTATAGATACAATTTAAGTAAATGCTCCGTTTTTAATGATATTATATATATATATTTAATATATTATATATATATTTAATGATATATACATATATACATATACATATACATATATATATATATATATATAATTATTTATTTAAAAATATGTCGCGAGTTGGAATCATATTTTTAAATAAATAATTATATTTATGCTCTACTTTTGTATCGAGCACTATATATATATATATACATTCAAACAGATAGATGATCTTGTACGCAAGAGATTTCTTTTTAGACATAGTCTTTGTAGAAACTGTACAAATGATTTTTGTTGTGCTGTTGCAAATGGTGAATAATCTCTTTTTCGAAGTCGTCAATCATGGCTCTCCACAACTTCATATCCCTCTTAGTTACTTGTGTCTTTTTGCCATCCTTCCGCCCCTCCGTCCCTCCGTCCGGTCACACACCCCTGGGTCTGGTAGCTGACCAGTTATCTCCCATTGTTCCTTTTGCCTTCGATATCCCTTGTAAGTTTCCATTTATCCAAGCCCACCTTTCTCATTGTGCGTCTTAGAAATTTCAGCTGCCTCCTTCTTATTCTGAGTATAAATTACCTTTTCTTTCAATTTTCCTTAAAACATCCATGTTGCATACATGCTCCGTCCACGGTATTCTCAGTATCCTTCTGTAGAACTATTACTTCCAGTCTTCTTTTCGTATGAGAGGAAATTTTCCAGCATTCACTGCCATATAAGAAGATTGATATTGCACAGAATTTGAGTGCTCTTTTCTTTATTCCTAATGAAATTTTCCTGCTCCTTAGTATTTTGCTTAGCTTTTAGAATTCATCTTTTTTTTTATTCCAATGCACGTTCGGATCTTGATGTCGCATTTTGCATTCTGTTAAAACACTTCTCAGATATTTAAACTTTTGTTCTTGTTTCATTTTGATATCTTCAATTCGATGTTCGAATCTTGAATTTCTTCTCTTGCTGACGATGGATTGATAGCTTTCCTTTAACACCTTGTCTAGGGGGTCCTTTAGTTTTCCTTTTAAGTCTTTTCTGAACACAGTGTCATCTGCGTGTCGTGAGTTAAGATTGCGTCCAACGATAAAAATCCTGGTAGGATCACCAGTTCCCTTAGAATAGCCTTGTTGTAGAGTTTGAATAAGTTATAATATCAAAATGCTAAACACGGTACTACCTCTAGTGATTAATGCTAAACAATTTTATTGTTCCTGTTGTGGTGTCTTCCCTCTAATGAGGCTATTGTGGATTAGTAGGAAAAGTAAGCCACGGGGGATCAGAGAGGATCCCGGACGAGGCTTTGCCGAAGCCAAAGTTTCGTCCGGGGGTGGGGAGTAGACAGACCCGGACCCGCTTATGCGAGTCCTACGGGAATATTTTTGTCCGAGCCTATGGGCTTGGAGAAATCACGGTAAATTTGGCCTTGTGCCACATACATCCCTCGGATGTGGGGGGGGCGTGCTGTTTAATATCAACAGTGCTCTAAACTGTTCTACTGAGGCTGTTCGCAGCTCCTGTCGATCTCTCTGCCTTGGGCAGAGAGGAACCCGGACGACGCTGTGCCGAAGGGCAGAGTTTCGTCCGGGGAGGTTGACAGAACCGAACCCGTTTATGCGAGATCTACGGGGATTTTTTGGCCGAGCTTAACCTCAGCCTTGTGCAACATATATCCCTCGTGGGGTGGATGTTTAAATATTAACAGTGATATAGACTGAACGCTGGTCTTCCGACACCCCCCCCCAAGTCGTGTAACACACTTCTATTGTATTTACTGTTCAATACACGATTTATCTGCAACCTCTTGTTTTGTTATCTCTTAAACAATTACTTGGTCACAACATCTTGGCGACGAAGGATTTGAAGAAACGAACTTCACATTAAAACCTAAAAAAGATTGTTGACAACATCTTGGCAACGAAATACTCGAAGAAACGGTCTTCCCATTAAATCATAAATTTTTTCCAGTGTCTACAACACTGGTGAAGAAAGAAACCCGACGGCAAAGGGATATCCAGTGTTAATTACTACACTGTCAGTGAAAAAAAAAAAGAAACTCCGTAAAACAATAGGATTTCTAAAAGTTCAGTTCAATGGAAGAGTCCACAATAGCCTCATTAGAGGGAAGACACCCCAACAGTTCCTAATTAAATCTCTATCTATAAAAGGCAGGATGTGTGTGTGTGGAATTTTCGACGGATTTGCACCAAAATTTACATGCACATGCTCAAAGTTAGCGGGAAGGCCAAGACCGACTTTGCATTTCCCAACTTCCATTGATAATGGAAAAAAACGATTTTTTCATGCTTCTACAGCAGTTTTCATGTAGTTTGCGGCCATTTTCTACTGGCCAGTGTGAGAGCCTATAGCTGGCTGCCACGAATAGGCAGGAAGATTCCATTGGCCAGCGTGAGAGCCAACAGCTGACTGACACGAATGTTAACTAGCATGCTAGCATGCAAAAAAAAATCGATACCTGCATTTGTCAAAAGTGGGAAGAATTTAAATCTGCATGGCACTTTACTCCAATTGGCTCATTCGCTTGCTTAAACTCAACGTTGATTCTGATTCCGCAGAACTGGGTTGAGTGTGAAAAAGTATTTGTTGTTAACATTCTTTTTCCATTTGGTTTTTCCAGTTACGAGTCCTTTTTTAAAGCTGATCGTTTTGTGTTCATTTTGTTTAGTTCTTTTTTCGTAACAGATTTAATGTTTCGTATAGAGCTTAGAAAAATTCGCAGTGTGAGATAGGCAAGAAGTAAAGCATGTAGCAACATCAGCACGGAAAAGGGCACTCCTTTAAAGGCAAGGAAGGGCAAAAATATTTTAAGTCAAGTGATAGCAATTGCTTTATGAGCTGTACGATTTTTGAATCAAGCACGGGCAACGCCGGGCCATGCTGCTAGTTTATGAATAAAGGTTAAATTGAAGAAAACAATTAACTTATTAATAAAGAAATTAAATATCATCTTGTGATATAAACTCACTGATTATCCTCGCTTGTCATACTCTTCAACTTCATAATAATACTCTTTAATTTTCTTTCTAGTGCTCTGTAACCTGTCATGGTGGTATCCAGAGACGAACAATCACGTGTCAGAAGACATTACCGGACGGAAGCACAGTCAGCGTCAGTGACACTGAATGCGCGGACATACCCCGCGCACGCTCTGTTCGAGTTTGCAACTCTTTCCCGTGCCAGTGGCCCAAAATACGCGAACCAGTGTGGAAATTCTTCCAGCTGACTCAGTTGGACCACGTCAACCTGTTCACCGGCTCCCAGGCTTATATTCTACCTGGAACCGCGCTCCACATACGCTGTCTAACCAGAGGAATCGATCGAAATTCGATCATGTGGCTGAGAAACAACCAATCGATGGACACGAACAGCTCAGACGTGAACCAGCCAACGTACAAGTCGCGTCAGAGAATCTTCATCCGGACGTTTTACAACGTTTCAGGCTCTATGAACTACACGTGCAAAACGGAAACCTTCCACAACAATGTCACCAATGTTTTGTCTTCGACACTGACCGTCTACTTCATCAATCTTGCTGATATCTTGCCAGCTAAAGACGAACGGGGGCTCTACCTCCCCAGTGTGCCTTCATTGCCTTACCCACGAGTGACGGACCCTTATGATAAAGTGAGGAGGAGGGTTCAATATGTCCCGAGTAAGTGGTCGCCGTGCACAGCCCGGGTTTGCAAAAGATATGGACGCCAGGAACGTAACGTGTCCTGTGAAATCATCACCAGTCAATATATCGAGGAGTTACCGCCAGTTGTGTGTAAAAAGGCCAATTTGAAACGACCAGAAAAAATACGAAAATGTCGGACCGATTGTTTTAAATGGATTACATATGATTGGTCGAAAGTAAGTAATTCTTTGATCTTGCACATCTTCATATTTTTTTACAGTAAATTTCACCCTGTACTAGACCCGTAGGCCAAAAGAGATAGGGGGTTATGTTAGGAGGCAGTTTGGATGGAAACGAGAGGAAGGTAACAGTTAACCGTAGATTTAAAGAGGTTAAGATTGTGGTGATCGGGGAAAACATCCTCTATGAAAAACGGGCATACGCTTGACACCTACCATAGTCTGGGGAAGGATTTCTCCTTCAAGCAGCGGTTGAAGAACTTCACTAGGATCAGGGTTAATTCCAGGCTGGAATTTTGTCTGGAGCATTGGCTTTCTTATGCCCAAGGCCTTTGTTAAGTCTTGAGACTTCTCATGCTGTAATGGTAATATTAATGAGATGGTGCTCAGTGGGACGAGGGAACTTGGGGAGGGGAATGACTTTGTCATCTAATGTTGAATTAAAGGCAAAGATGGAGGTGAAGAGGTTCCCCCTATCTGTAGATGGTAATTCCAGGTTGATGTTCCTAAGGACAACCACTGGAATTTTGTCTGTACCAGTGGCTTTCTTATGGTCAAGGCCGTTGTTATGTCTAGAGACTTCTCATGCTGTAATAGTAATATTACTGCGATTGTGCTCAGTGAGACGTGGGAAGTTGGATGGTCTTTATCGTCTGACGTTGAGTTAGAGGCAAAGATCGAGGCAAAGAGATTTGCCTTGTCTGTCCAGGAACATATAACCTCGGGACCATTTATGAAAGAATTCTTTCATGCTGCTTGCTTGATTTTGTTTAAGCGCATATCAATCTCTATGGGTTATTTAATTCCGAAATCTAAATCTCAATATTTTAATATAATTTTATGGCTTTAACTAAATATATTTCGAACGCAAATGTATGCTTTCAATTAAAGATGAAATGTATTGTGGGTCATTTTACTATAAATAGGTATTATTGCTAATTTCAATATAAATATGTATTGATTCCATAACTGGGAAACTAGTGTAGTAAGCCTTTGTACCCCACCTTGTCGAAGACCTTTGAGATATCTAGAGCTATGGTCCTCGAAGTGTGATAGTCGTCAAGAGTCTCACTGATTCTCTGAGTGATTCTAGTTAGGACGACAGCAGTGGATCGGGCCGACCGAAACACATACTGCTCGTCGCTGAAAAAGTCTGTGCTCGACGACCTTCTCATTGATTATGGACACAAAGAGCTTGCTGATGATACTGAGGAGACTGATGGGTCTGTACTGGGAGAGGGAAGTCCGCACACCCGCGTTCTTGAAAACCGGGTATACACTTGTCACTTTCCACGGGCTTGGGAAGGATTTCGCCTTCAAGCAGCGGTTGAAGAACTTCGCTAGGACCGGAGATAATTCCAGATTGATATCCTTAACAACTGGAATTTTGTCTGGGCTAGTAGCTTTCAGTAGTCAAGGTTTTAATAAGTCTTGAAACTTCTCGTACTGTAATGGTAATATTACTGAGATTGTATTCAATGAGACATGGGAAGTTGGGGAGATGATGATCTTTGTCGTCTAGTGTTAAGTTTGAGACAAAGATCGAGGCGAAGAGCTTCGCCATGTTTGTCAAGAAAGATATGACCTCGGAGCCATTTATAATTTTGGGAACAACCGCTTTATTTCTGTTCATGATTTGGTTGGTGATCTTCCAGAATTCGCGGGATCCAATTTGTTTCTCTTCAACCTTTGGCCTGGACAGCTTGTGTAAAGCTGCACTTGGCGTTTTCTAGAAATTTTTTTTTTCAGTGGATGCGTGCATAGAATGTGTCTGTGTGTACCTAAGTATATACGGATGTATTTGTGTGTACGTATGTATGCATGTATATATGTATGTCTGTGTGTAATTAGTTGCTTATGTATGTATATGATTGCGTATGTAAGTATTTGTGTTTATGCATTAGGTGTGCATAAAAGTACTTAACACCCTATTTTTTTTTCTTAAAATAGACACTGAACCTGATTTCTCTTTAGGATAAGGTTCATCGAACTTGGGCACTTCGACGTGGTGTGATAGTTAACAAGCTTCTCGCAAAATCATTTACGACTGATTAGTGAGTTCGATACTCACTACGTGCCACGTACTTTTGGCTTTGTACCACATCAAAGTTACGCTTTGAACGCCACCGATAAGAGGTCCCCTTCATGAAATCTTCGATCCCTCATCGACCCCCCCCCGGAATATACGAAAATATAAATAATAATTATCTTTATTTAAAGGTCGAAATTACTTTGTCCTTTTCCTTCATTATTATTTCTTGATAAGATTCATTTTAGCTTTACGTTTTGTTGTGGTCCCTTTTTGAATTTCTATTTCTCTTCCGATACGTGACGTGTTTGATGTTGCTGTTGTTAATAATAATAATAATTATTATTATTATTATTATTATTATTATTATTATTATTGTGTTAACTCAAAATGCAGATTCTGTGATAAATATCCAGAAACAAATGACCATCTTTTATCAGTTTGCAAGGTGTTAGCATCCACTGAATATAAATCTCGATTTGATAGAGTGAGCCAATATCTGCATCTGAAAATATGCAACTTTTGCAGGAAGGAATCTGCAAGAAACCGTTATGAACATCACCCAGACCCGCTTACAGAGATAGGACCTGTAACAATTTTATGGGACTTTACAATGCACACAGACAGATAAATCAATGCTAATCTCCCAGACAATTGTGATCAAACACCACAAAAACAGAATGTGCTTTCTTATTGACATGACAGTTACATCAGATTTTAATGCATCAAGGATCTTAAAATAGAAATCTCGAAAGTGTGGCAAATGAAGACATCAATAATTCCAGTTGTAGTTGGAGCCCTCGGATTGAGAGGAAAAGGTTCCGATAGATTCACTGAAAGGATTCCTGGTAACCTATGCCTTAAAGAAATACAAAGATTGTACTCACAAGTACAGCTCACACATTACGAAAAGCTTTATGTATGTAAAATGTATGCAATCTTAGTAGTTTTGAGTTTGTTTTTTTTTTTACAAAAATGATCAGTGAAAAATATCATAAAGCCATTTCTAACTTTGGGCTTCCGGTTGGGACCCAGGACCCGGATGTTAATGTGTATACAACAGAAATCGAAGGGAGAAATAATAATAATAATAATAAAGCTTTCTAAATAATATAGGTACTAATAAATAAATTAAAAATAAATTAATATGCCTGTTAATTGAACTTGTTTAAATCATTAATGAGAAGGAGCTGTTTGATGAGCAGTAACAAGGGCTATTTGATTGGAAATTGATGAGTTTTAGTCGAAAGTCAGCACTATTCATTAATCGATTCCCTTTTGTCCCCACGGGCATTCATCGACCATATTCAAGGCCTCTTCTTTAAGATATATGCGAACATGGCTCTCTACAGTTTCCTTTTAATTCTGTACATTGCCTTGGCTTACGGCCATATTACGTCGAAATATCGGTTCCCGTACGATCACCGAAGTTAAGCAACATCGAGCCAGGTCAGTACCTAGATAGATGACTGCTTGGGAATACCAGGTGCTGTAAGATGTACAGGTGGTGTAATGGATAATGGCACGGAGTTGTTAATCGGATAGCCGAGTTGGGTTCGTCATATTCACTTACACGCAAATATCCTTGGGAAATGAATGAATCCACCTCTTTCCCCTCCAAGCTATGGGTTAATTAGTAAGACTTGTATTACTAAATCATTATTACTTGTATATTCAACTAAAATATTCTTACAATCAAAAAATATTTTCTGGCTTTAAATAACCGTAGAAAACGAATCAATCAAAGTACATCGGTTTGATTGTAGTTTAGTAAAGATAATGGGACGGTTTCGCGTTACCTTTCCTCTTTTGAATTCAAACTTTCCTTTCTAGACTGGTTAGAAGACTTTCATGCTATTTGACCAATAGATAGAAATGGGGAGACAGATTCATGCCTTTTGCATGTGAAGTGAATACAAACTCTCTCAGCCTGGATTTAAACCTGGCTCTCAGATTATCTGCATAATTTTCACTTACATTCATATAACACAAACATGATTACATTCATGTAACACAAACATAATTACATTCATATAACACAAACATAATTACATTCATATAACACAAACCTCATTCATTCTTTTATTGAGTAAACACTAACAAAAACATCGATAGACTTGAATATGCGGCAAAATAAGTCAACAAATAAAAAATATGCTGACAACTATTGCAGATATATTTAATATATACATGTATGTTTAATTTGCTTAGAATTTACATAGCGTAAAATAGTGAAAGTTTGAATAATGTTTTACACTACAGTTCAAAAGTTTGGGGGTAACCCTCGTATTTTTTAAAAAATTGGCCCCAAAAGTATTTGTTTTGTACTTTAAATAAGAGAAAATCATTATACGTTGTTAAAAAAGTGAGACATTATTTATTTTTATTAAAAATTTTAGATTGACAAAAAGAAAAAAAAACATTTTGTGATTAAATTTTGCTCGCGTCAAAACTTTAAACTTTATTACTCCAGAACAAATTTTTGGCATGCATTGCAAATGTTTCTCTAAGTATAAGTTTGATAATTGATTCCATTCTTTTTTCAATGACTCTAAGAACTCTTTTTCATTTTGTTTTTTTCATTCTTCTGACAAGTACATCATATGCTAATTCTGGGGTTGGCTTCAAACTTTTGAACTGTAGTGAATATATAAAGTTTTTGTTTTGTTTTTTGTTTGTTTGTTTGTTTGATTAATTGATTGATTGATTTGTTTTTGTTTTGTTTTGTTTTTTAAAAAAAAAGCTTTTAATTAAAGTCCAGATAAGTTTTTATAATATGCAAATTTAAAGTAAAAATATTTTTAAAAATTCATGAAAAATTAAATTTGGAATAGCCAAAAATTTAAAAACAATATTTGAAACGTTAAAACCTCTAAAGCGGCTTTTATACTCTTCCGTATCTCTCTCTTCCTCTCGCATACGCCCACGCAATTTATTTGTCGTTCTTCCCCTCCTCTGTGTTCTACAGCCATTCATGACTTCCCCGATCACCATTCTCCACAGGTTCCCCATTGAAACCCTCTTTCTCAAGTTCATATTACTAGGTTGGCCAGAAAGTCTTGACTCACTCAGGAAGCGGAAAGAAACACCAAAAACAAATAGTTATGCTTCAAAATAAAGTCCATCTTTTTCGGTGATATTCTGCCAGAAATCAGTCAGTATCCAAATCTGTGCCAGATTCCAGTCCGTTGGCTTTGAATAAAAAAAAATGTAAACAAGCTTTCTTCACTTCATCAAAAGTGTTGAATCGTTGGTTGCGAAGAAAGTTTACCATTGAGCTGAATAAGCCATAATCACACGGAGAAACATCGGGACTGAATGGTGGATGTGGAAGAATGTCAACACCGTCCATCTGTTTGAACCTCTCTTTAGTCAACCTGGCAGTGTGTGGCCTCGGATTGTCTTGCTGAAGCAAAGCCCGACCTCGAATGACCAAAGCAGAATACTCCTTTTTTAGTTTATCATAGACGCGGTCTCGCTGCTAGCAATAGAGTTTAGCGTTGATAGCGCGACCGTGTGGAACAAGCTCGAAATGCAGTACTCCTTGGAAATTCCACCAGAGATCAAGATTTTTGTTTTCTTTCCGTTTCCTAAGTGAGTCAGGACTTTCTAGCCCACCTAATACTTACTTCAACGGTCAGAGGCGATTAGATGTCGAAATCGGGCTAAAAAGTAGCAATAAAGGAAAGACTAGTCAAATATTGGTAATGAGATATTTAGTTATTGTGAGGCTAAGCCGACACGTTTTCCGCTTCGAAGCTAATTCAGTAGTAAGAAAGAATTAGCGAGAATTCCATAAAAGGGCAGAGACAGAGAAATTCCCGTCTATACACTCACAAGCGGAGGCAAAATTGCACAGCATGGGGAATATATCAGATTTTAACAATCTGATCATATGTACAACCACTTTTCTATGCATGGAGGCGTCTAGTTCGTCAGCTCGAAAACAAGCAAATCTCTAACATTTCAGATGGATGTGCGGATGGTGTAATGGATAGCTGCACGAAATGTGAACTCACAGAGCCGAGTTCTAATTCCAGTCAAATTTCTTATCTTCATTTATGCACAAATACCCTTGAGAAAGATATGAATCCACTTGTTCTCCCCCTAACTTTGGGTTAAATAATAAAACAGAATTCTGTTCTTTGATTGGTGGCCAGTCTAGATGATGGACAATTCTGAATTCAAAAACGTATGCAGCCCTGGCGACGCACATACCATCCAACTAAGTATAGATATACGCTACGATCAGCCTTTTCATTTCCTACAGGTTGGGAACTCGCATTGCGCAACACGTGCCTGCTTATTTGCGATCTTGTGGTCAGAATCGTATAATAAGAACCACTCAATTGTACAACATTTATTAGACAATCCTGACTGTGCCGCCGATTATAATGACACATCTTTCTCTATTTTACATGTAGCGCGCTCTGTCCTTAGTGTTCTCGAGGCTGTGTACATTAAATTTCATCAGCCGACCGCCTATGTAAGCAGAAGTTACACTTCATTCGTTCCTTGTGTTTGTTCAGGAGAATATGAATAAAATTGTTCTATTTTATACTGTTTTGGGACCGTTTATAATTTTGCTTTTAATTGTCAATTTGTATCATATTAAGATCTATTTTAATAGTGTTCCAATTTCCCCTCCTCATTCGCTATTTCTGCACGTGTGTCTACGATTATTTTGTTCTATTCGGCAATGTCCACCTTTTGATAAAGTGTTGGCCGAAAGGGTTTCCTTCAAGTTAAAAAGGTAAAATGGCGTCTTCTCTGTTTAAATCTATTTTCTTCTCCTGTGGGTTCAAGTTTTTATTTATTTATATATATATATATATATATATATATATATATATATATATATATATATAATGACAAAAAAGTACGCAGGTGTAAGCTTTAAGAAAGCTTTTTATTCAACTGGGAATGCAAGTATCGCGTATTGTGTCCTTTTATTGTCCCAGTAAATAGAAATAGCTCTCTCAAAAGGAGAGTCATGAAACAAGAGGAGACCACTTTTGATTATTCATAACAATAATTATGTATGTATGTATATATTGTGGTACTATTGTGGTCACCTGATCGAATTTTGAGCTTGATCGCACCAATTCCTTGCTGCTGTTACAATGTAAACATGGCCACTCCGCTAGCAGTGTTCACCAAGGAGGGACAAATATCGATGATCCGAATCTGCATAGAACATGAATGATAACTCTTCGGCTTGACATTATCATCTCTCGTCAGTGGTGGAGGTTGACGGGCGCCCTGTCCCTTCGTCGTGCGTCACGCTTTTCGGGCTAATTTTAAACTCTCGGTCCACTCATACACATTTCTACGCGGTAGTGCACTGTCGCCAGATACTGTTAAAAGCCTCTTATAAATTTCAGCCCCTGATACATCTTCCTAACAGAGAAAACGGATCACTGTTCTTTCTGTACAATTTATCAGCAGCAAGTAACTTGGAGCCATCAAGCTCAAATTTCGATCACGTGATCACAATAGTACCAACGATAAGCACACATCAACAGAAGGTAGAATGACAAACTTATGGATAAGTTATCGCGAAAGTGCGTATAAATTTTACTCGTATAAATAAATTAATTATAAGTAGACAGCGGTTTTTCCTTTTAACAAGTTTTAGTAAAAAGGATAGTTTTTCCCTAGGTACATGTTCTTAGTTTTTTTTTTTTGTTTGTTTTTTTACCCTTTTTTTACCCTTGGGTATTGGTTTGTTCATTTACAAGCTAAAACACCTAAGGTTTTGCCGGACGAGTATAGTTGCTTATATTTATAAGATTATTAGTATTATATTAGATAGATAGATAGATAGATAGATAGATAGATAGATAGATAGATAGATAGATAGATAGTGGACTCTCCCGTCGTATGAGAGTCAAGCAGCTCAGTTCCTAGGACAGACACCTGCACATATGATTTGATTATAGGGGTGAAGGCTTTGTTCAGAACCAAGAAAACTTTTTGAAGGGCTGAATACAGAGACCTCGTGCTCTACTCCAAACGTCCCTCCGCAGGTTTTGTATCTAGAGTTGTCTTTCTCCCAGACCAGTTACAATCCAATGCTATAGAACCCAGTCTATCCTGATATTTGCCCATAACTGAAAGGAGAAGAAGAGAATTAATACCTCTTCCAAGTAAGTGGATGTAATGGATTCAACGTAAGTGGATGTAATGGATTCAACTGAATTCGAACTCGGCTCTCCGATTCCTCAGTCCGAGCCGCTATCCAATACTTGGCTGTTATTTATTTATTTATATATATATATATATATATATATATATATATATATATATATATATATATATATATATATATATATATATATATATATATATATATATATATATATATATATATATATATATATATATATATATATATATATATATATATATATATATATATATATATATATATATATATATATATATATTTATACATATATATATATATATATAATATATATATATATATAATATATATATATATATATATATATATATATATATATATATATATATATATATATATATATATATATATATATATATATATATATATATATATATATATATATATATATATATATATATATATATATATATATATATATATATATATATATATATATATATATATATATATATATATATATATATATAGAGAGAGAGAGAGAGAACTTACTAAAATAAAGACTTACGTAGATAGATAGAACTACAAAGAGGCGAGACATAAAAGTTACAAGTGAAAAAGTGTATTATACTTCCTGATTTCATTTCTGATTTTCTTGTATGTTGGTTACTTCTCTTGCAAATTATTTCTACGTTTTCTACCCATACTTAATCGACTCTTCTCTGTTTTGCTTTGATCTGCCTAGCAATCGACACCAAAACATTCTTTAGCCACTATTCACGCTAGCTTCTCTTTTTTGAGAACGATATTCTTAGCATTCTATCTTGTTAAAACAGCAAATATATATAGCTTCACTTGATGACGTGCAAAAGGCTAACCTGGTGAATATACTGGTGGCTGGAATCGTTGTTCATTTATTTCGGTCCTACAAAGAATAAATTATTTATTTGTAACTTCTGATATATTACACCGTCAGTACATTTTTTCTTGGAAGAACAAGACGAACAGGAAGTTGATGTTGGCGTCCGAGCGTGACTTCCGTAAAGACACCGTTCACAGACGACATCAAAGCGTGCTGGGCCTCGTTTAGTATTACAAGCATATCGTGTGACGCGTTTTTCCCTAGTTAACAGTGGAATGCGAAAAGAGTGGTTGATTTTCCTTCTTTAGGAAGAGAGGAAGTCAGAGAATCCCGTTATATTTAGCGTGCTAAACTGTAAAATAAAATTGAATAAGAACAAAATAGAGGCAATTACAGAGAAACCGAACGATAACTTCGAAAAATATATTTTGGTACTGTTTGACCATTATTAAGTAACGAACAGATACCCCGTCTAAAATAAAGGGCTTCTTTACGTTTGGATATATTACACAAATATTATATATATGTTAATTAATTTTTAATTTTACACGTTCTTGATCCTTTTGCTGATTTCAGGTTCATGTTTGAAAATATATTTTACTTTGTGTTGGTTGACGATAAATAATATATTTTTTCAACTATGAAACTGAAATCAATAAAATAATCGGGGACATCAAAAAAAATTAAATTAAAAATACTTAATCATTAACTTTGATCGGTATTTAACCAAAGTTATTAATATATATATATATATATATATATATATATAATGAAATAATCAATATGTTGACATTCCACACTATTTCAAACAGAAGGTTAAGAAAGAAGTCCCATTCATTACTGGAAAGAGCGATAACAGTTACTGGATAAAGAAAGCTAATTTCCTGAAAAGAAAATTCGATATTATATTTTATAAATTTCGGCTAAAAGTAGCAAGGCTACTTGGTCACTGACTGATCAGTGTTTTCTCATAAAGAAAGGGTTAATATTACCATGTGTGTGTGTGTGTGTGTATTGCAAACAATACAAGAAATTCGTACATTTATACGCTTAGTCAATTATTTCTATCAAGAGATATGCTTGAAAGTACTTAAGAAGCTTAATCTTTATAATGATGCTAATTTACGTTTGGATTTTCGGTGAAAGCACTACTCGATGAATATGGCAGACATAAACCGAAACTTAAAATTCCTTAACCTGATTAGAATTCTGGATGTAGTTTAGTAGCAGCCCCTGAACCTTTACTATTTTCAACATTTGCAAAAAAAAAAAAATTAAAACTATTGCTACTAAATCAATAAAACTTAGTCCTCGAGAGCAGAACTTCATTAGTTAAGAAAGCTTACTCTGCGATGGCATTATGGAGCCAAAGACGTCTCCATGGCATACACAAATTGGTTGCTGCAAAAGACAACTCAAAGACCCATTGGGGCTTACGGCCATATCACGTTGAAACAGCCGTTCTCGTACGATCACCGAAAATTAAGCAATGTTGAGTCTAGTCAGCATCTCGATGGATGAACGCTTGGGAATACAAGATGGCTGTAAATTTGAATGTGCGGGTGGTGTAATGGATAACGGCTCGGAATTGTAAATCAAATAGCCAAATTCCAATTCTCGTCTGGTTGGTTACATTAACTTACGCGCAAACACCTTTAGGAAAGGTGTGGATCCACCTCTTCTCCCCCTGCTATGGGTTAATTAATAGGACTTGTATCAGTAAATCTTTATTATCTCAAAAGAATTCTTACAGTCTATAAATATCTTATGGCTTTAAGTCACCTGAAAAAGGTTGATAAGCCGTAAAAAATAAATTAGTCAATCAAAGGCCCATAAAAAATGGATGTGTATGAACTATGTTTCGACAGTGAACATTTATACTGAACTCAATGCATATTCTTTGCTCAGCATTAAAACAATAATTAACAGCGCTTATTATTCCCAAGCCCTTCAGGCATATGCATTTATATAACAAGCGGTACAGGTTCTATAGCCGTAACAGCAGTGAGTTTGTCCAGGGCAAGATAACCTGATGGAGCCCATATCTCTTCCGGGTGATTTTCAATTCAAAGTTGTTTTTCTTCTAGACTGTTAGCCCCACGAAGTGTAACGAGTTTGCTCTGTCCTTCTGGGGAAAATATAGATTCATGCCTTTTTTCTAAAGGTTCGTTAGTACTAATTGAACCTAGACAACGCCATTCTTCTCGCCGAGAACCGTTACACGACCCGCACATTTTAGATAAATAGCAATAAGATTGCAACTGCCTGTTCTATTCTAATAGCTTCTTTATCACATGTGGAACTCCCTTCTGATTTCTTGCTTCCCCGATAACTACAATCTTCAAAAACTTAAATGCAACGTCAATCGCCATCTTCTGTATTCCTGAATCCTGTTCCTTTATTTCCGAATTTCCTATCATTAAAATCTTTTCATTCTCTTTCACGCCTTGTACCCCCACGTCTTTATGGCATTATCGCCTTGGGATGAATTATTATGGAATATATTTGCCATTATTTGCAATGACTTGTCGTCACTTTTCAGGCGTCTCTTCGATACCTTTTGAGTAAAATGTTCTAATATCACAATGTTTTCGGCGGACTCTTGAATTTGTCTTCCATTAAAATGTTTGTTCCCATCAAAGCGTTTTGCATCGATCAGAAAAGATAATAATCGCTTAGTGCAATCTTATGGTAGGTGGGGGAAACAGACCAAACGAGTTTCAAAATTGTTTTATGCTTTCTGTATGTGGCCCTGAATTGTCTTGAAGAAAACATTTTTCCTTTTATCCACTGTGTACGCTGCCATTGTCGTGCAAAATCTAATGTTAGTGTGCTTCAAAGTTATTCTTAAGTGCCACATATGGTTAAATTAATTTTTCACTTTCCTTGAAAAATCAACATTGCACTCAGTGTGAAAGCTGGGGTTTGATGTGCTGAGTACTAACATTAAAAATTAGATTTAAAGATCTTTAGCAATTTTTGAGCATTTAGGTTTCAAGATCGTCTAAAAAAATATACAGAAATACCTAATTTCCTAGGATTTTTCTTACAAACTGACCTCAAAATTTTACTATTTCAAGAATAAATCTAAATGAAGTTTATACCTTTTTTCTTAAATACATTGAATGGAAAAATATTCAAACCAAAATTTTAATTATGAATCCCACAAGCAAAATATTCATTTTTTTACTGTATTCAGTAAGTAAAAAAACTGAAAAAATTGTAAAAGATTACAAAAAAGGCTACTCAATGAATAAGATTTGTTAGATCCTTTGTTAGATTATAATTAATAAAAACAAAAAATAAATAAAAGTGTATATAACACCATATTTGCTGGGCACAAATTAGTAGACAAAATGTTATAAATTTGCGTTGTTTATTGAAAATCACACTAAAACTACAGCACTGTATAACATATAATATAGCTAAATTATTCAGTATAATTTCTATTTAAATAAATGAAGGTCTTATTTGATGTCACAATGATTTAGTAATAATCTGCTTGTGTGATGCATCTTGTCCATATACAATTTTTAAAGCTTCAGTAAATTATAAATTTCATAAGGCTGTGTAAGGCTTTTATTGATCACCGGAATTAAATTTGAAAGCTACAATTTTAAGACTAAACTTGATCTTTAAACTCGTTTCCTCTAAAAACAGTGACGATTTGGAAAAAATATTTTGTGTCAATATTTACCATGCCAAACCCCAACTTTCAAATTAAGTTCAATACCACGGTTCCAAAATCAACCTGCCCTAATGACTAGTTGTAAGAAGGATATATACGTCATTACAATTGGTTTGAAAAAACGGAAATTATTTATGACTCAACCAAATATATTCAAACATATACACTAAGTGCCATCTAAATATTTCGTAAGTCTTCCATTTTTAATTTAATGGTTTTAAATATGCTAAGTTCATTATAAAACTAATAGTTTTAAATATTTTCAATTATGTTCTAATTAAGCCTAGAAGAAGACATTGCATCAAATGTATCTTCTTTTAAGTTGCTCATTAGACTTGTAATGAATATTTAATAATTAATTATAACGGTTAAATAATTACCAATGTCAAGGACGTTTATCGAAAACGTTGGTCGAAAAAAATATTTCCCGCGTCGGGCGAAGATTGATTTCATTGAACATTTCATAAGTCGGTCATTTTCTCAGACTGCGGAACTCAAATGCAAAAAACAAAAACTTTTTCGACAGTGCCCTGATTTATTAAGCTTTCGTTTTCTCCTGCTTATACTCTTCTTAGGTGGCTAATACAGGAGGGGGGAAGGTCGAAATTTTTCTCATTACGCCATAAACGGTGGGTCTTAATAAAAAGGGCTCGGAAAGTGATTTAAAGGGTTACAACTGCGATATTAATAAACGATATGGTCTTAATAAGCTGGGGGGGGGTGAATGTTTGAAAATTTCCTAAAAAATTAACAGCCCTCCCACTTTTATTAGAAATCTAAGAATATACTTAAAAAAAAGCCACTTCACTGTATGGGTTCCTATCTTGGTATAAGAGTGTCGTCGCCAAGGTGTTGTTTGTCCGGTCACCGTTAATGGAATAGAAAGTTAAAGAGCTTTAGAATGTAATGAAATCATTTCGTGTTTTTCTTTCATATTTTATCTGAATGAAAACCACATTCAGCGCCAACTTTCCCCCTTCCTCTGAAAAGGCAGGTGAAAAGCAGGTATGAATCATAGTAAGATGTGAAGGATAAAATGAAGACAAGGCGCGAATTTCCAAAAGGGGAACACTAATAAATCAAGGTCGTTTAACAGATAGATAAAATGTTAACTAACTTTCTTTGGCGGCGAACGTGTTAATATACTTTTTTTTTTTTTAATACTGCTGGTTTTACAAGCAAGTTTTATTCGATTTCCCATTGGAAAAATCTTGGGTCATTTCTACTGCACGTAACTGCATACTTACAGAGAGAGTTTGAGTTCAATACCTGACTGATGTGGTGGTGAACTTGGAGACTGTAATTAACAGGAGATAACTGATAACTGATATCGATTAGACATGGCACATGGAACTAGAACAGTCTACCCCAGCGAACGTAATAAAGGGTTCAGTTCGACATTCCAAACACCTGAAGAAGGCCGGAGCGTACAACGGCCGAAACGTTGTGATAAATATGGCAACAAAGATGAGGATCATAATCCGAGCAATGTAAATAGTGTGCATACTTCCATTTTTAACTGTATTTTATATTCCAAGTTATTGATCTTGACCTTTGCCTAAAGTGAGAAAGGAAAGGATATATAAGTATTGACTCTTGGAATATATTTGAGCATAAGTTGGTTTTAGTTTTCTCACTAGAATATGAAATTCAAAGAACAATATTGGACTTATATAAAATTCCATATTGATGAAAAAAATCTATTGTAAATTTCATGTGTAAACAATAAGAAACAGTAAAGCATTTCTTTCTGGTTAGTGTCTAATCATGGACATGGTTATACAAACCTGTCTTAACTCATTTATGTTCTCCATTCTATTTTGGGGAAGTTGGACATGAATATGTCACGAGACCCGTAGGGGGGATCACATGCACTTGCAATTATAGAAGTAGTGGTGTCTCTTGGGCAATTAAGCCTGACGGAGCCCATCTCTCTTCAAACTGGTTTTGAATTCAGTATGCTTTCTCCTGGACTGGTTATTACCACAACGTAAGGAAACCTAGTTCGCTCTGCTATTTAACCCATAGCTGGTAAAGATGGACACATACCTTTTCCAAGGGGTATTAGCGCGAAGTGACTGAATCAGAATCAAACGGGAACTTACTTTCCATGCCGACAACCATCACCTCAACCGTATCTCCAGGTTATAGACAGAAACCTATAATTAATGCCGGGTGTTTTCAGGAATCCCTTATTAATACTGGATTTTACGATGGGCATTAATGGTTTAAATATCTCTCTTCTTTCTACTTCTCCTGTCTTTAAACGTGTTTTATTCTATACAGGCGTGTCTCTAAAGTGCGGACACATAAGCAAAAATGCATATTTTCAAGAAGTGAAATTTTCAATAACATTTTATTGAAATGGAATATTAACAAATAACATCTTCAATATGATGTCTATCATTTGTACTTCAAAAGTTGATGCGCTTTGCAAAATGCAAGTGAACTCGATGCAATAACTCCACATTGCCGCCAATTGCAGCACATTCACTCTTTATGCATTCAACCAAGTATGCTGCACCTGTGATTTTTATTGAGTATACCTTATCCTTTAACATACCCCAGAAAATGAAGTCAATTCTTTTATTCTTTCGACAGAACCATGTTTAATCTGAGAAGGTAAATAATTAACTAGCTTAAAAGCCACCCTGTCGAGCAGCATTTAAACTAACTCCTGTGGAGGGCTTTTAAATGGACCTTCATCACAATAGTTAGGTAGAAGTAGATGCGATAGACAACATTTAACTACAGAAGTCAAAACTGATCGCTGCATTTAAATATTGCATTACTATTTAAAGCTCAACGATAATTCTTCTGTCGCCACTTAATTTAAAGACAGTTTGATGTACGTAGGTCCTTACTTTCCGTACAAACAATTATTTTTATTCAATGGATGAATTTCGCTGGATTTCGCAATTAATTTCGATTATTCCCATATTTATTTCCAAGTTATAAAAATTGTTATCATACAAAAAAATTCGTCGCAAAAAATCACGTAAAAACTCACCAAAAATAATCGTGGTAATGAAAATTTGGGAATCCAAAATTTCAAGATTGCTGGCCCGGATCCAGCTCGGAATGTTTTTAATTTGCTTACGGAGTCGGCCTGATTCCAAAATGGTATATCTTGGCTATGGCCTCTAGGAATAAAGTTGAAAACACGGACAATTTTATTTTGGAACACTGTAATTTGAGCACAGTAATTTTTTTATTTGAACATGAGCTATTGACAATTAGAGAGTTGTGTCCTTTTAATTGTTTTTATCAATAGAAGCCAATATGGCGGAATCCGAAAACAATCTCAGTAATGAAAACTTGGGAATCGAAAATTTCAGGATTGCAGGTCCGGATCCGACCCGGAATGATTTTAATTTACTCACGGAGTTTGCTTGATTCCAAAATGGTATGATATGTAGAGCTACAGCCTCTAGGAGCAAAGTTGAAAAACGTGACACACTGACATACTGACATTTGCATCTATTATATAGATGAGATTTACTCTTTATGGACACCCTGTATAATTAGTACTGACTTTAATTATTTTGATGGTTAAAAATCATGAGTTTATCTTCAATATCAGTCGTTGGACGCGATTTCGTGTCCGGTTTCAGTTCGGACTAACTCGTATCCCCGATCTGGTATTAGACAAATTTTATGAACATTGTGGTTCGGTACAAGACTGCTGAGACGGAACATGTGAGCACAGCTGACATTTCAGGGACCTTTTGGGGTCCCTAGGCTAATGAAATTATGGGGCCTCGCCGGCACCCGTCTTGAATATTTCTTTACACGTGATATATTTTAGCGACATTTACATAGTTTGAAGTCAGCTTATTGCAAATTCTTTAAATAAACTAGAATAGCTAACTTTTGTCTGTAAGTAAAAATATTCTTCACTACTATTTTTCTATTTATTGCAAATCAAATTAGCAAATTTTTCAACACAAACCTAGTCAAACAAAAACAGATTTTTAGAACCAGCATTATAATAATAAAACAATCAAAATAAATATGAGTTTGTCATATTGATATCATTTCAGTTTATGAAACTATTTAGAAGTTATAGCATCAAGAAAATTAAAATCATTACTTTATAAAGCTTCATGAGTCTTAAACTGCAGCCGGTACTAAACTAAAGGATAATCCTGTCCTGGGCCCTAGGCTGCAGCCTCTAATAGCCGAAAGGATAATCTGGCCCTCGTCCCTAGGCTGCAGGATAAAAAGGATAAAGGATAACCCCGATCTGAGCCGTAGGCTGCAGACGATACTAACCTAAAGAATAGTCCTGCCCTGAGCCCTAGGCTGCAGTCTATAATAGCCTAAAGGATAATCCAGCCGTGAGCCCTAAGCTGCAGCCGATATTAACCTAAAGAATAATCTGTCCCTGTGCCCTAGGATGCAGCCTATAACAGCCTAAAGGATAATCTGGCTCTTGGCCCTGAGCCCTAAGCTTCAGCCGATACGAGCCTAAAGGATAAACAAGGCCGCATACTAAATGCAAGAGGAAAAGGAAGAAACGGCAGGTAACCTACATTATGAGTTTGAATCAATGCCAGAGCCGAGACAAAGAAAGATGGAAGCGGGATAAACCTATCTTAGAGCCACAGGAGATAGGAAGTTGTGAAGAACCATGATCACCCACGTTCTTAAGGGACACGGAACATAAAAAAATAATATGCAATTCATTTACATTATTAAATTTCTTATTCTAAATTAGGTTTCTGGATTAGCGAACTGAACTATTTTTTCTTCTTATGTCGACAATATGGTTGATGGAATCAGAGAGAAATTTTCAAGCGTCTTATCTCAGCAGAGTGATGCGTTTTGCGTGAGACCTGTTGCGTCATGTTGAATTAAAAAAAAATTGCCCACTTGGTTCTTTTTCTGGCTACTGCACAATCGAGCCGAGAATAAACGCAGTATTGTTGGGGACAAATATACAAGAGAAATAGAACATTAGAAGCAGTCGATTTTGCGTCTACAGTTTTGATCAGCTGATAAATGAGCGTCTGTCACGAGACAAGAATGCGGTTAAACCCGGCAGCTCGCGTACCCGTTTGGGTAGGTCGGGTGGGTTGTAAAACGTTGAAGCGATGCAGCCCAGCCTATCTTATTCCACAATCAAACGATAAAAATATTTGCCACCACTGATCGGAAAACCGATACAAACATTCCAGTCTGTGAGGACCGTCCGCATTCTTTTTAGCCATCTCTGCATCTATTTAGGCATTATCAATCGATCTATACGACTTTGTCGCACGTAAGAGTTGTTGCCAACGAAAAGGCTCATCACTGTTGTACGAGAGTTACTATTGCAGATTTTCAAGTATTCTACTGGTTATAGAAATATTTATCTACAGTAATAACTCCGTAGACTAAGGATGGAAAATTTTATCACCGTCATTGGATTGTCAACCGCGTCCCACATTGGCCACGATAGTCATCTCTTGTAGGGTTACACGGGCTGATAACCTTCTCCTGTTTTGAAGCGGTCCCGTCGCGTTCCTTTGGTCGATTTGGCGTAGTAAGGCTCCGATCCGTTCGCTTAATCTAGTCTGTGTCTCTTCTTGGTTTGAGTAAGAATATAAAAGAAAGAGAATCAATGTCGACTGGTATTTGCTGGTCTTTATTCTATTTTGTACAAAACTGATTTCTTCACCTTGGTCTACTAAGTTAAAGAGACAAAGAGAGATGGAAACGGGATAAGCTTATCTTAGAGCCACAGGAGATAGGAAGTTGTGAAGAACCATGATCACCCACGTCCTGATGGGACACGGGACATAAATAATAATAATATAATAATATGCAGTTCATTTATTCTGTTTTGTATAAAGCTGATTTCTTCACCCTGGTTTACCTAGATAAAGACGTAACAAAAATATTGCAATTCCTTGGGCAGGATTTTTGAATAGTACAGATCACAACCAATGATATAGTTTTAAATGTATAATTAAAAAGTCCTGCCGCAAAAATCAGTTTTCATTTACTTCACTCAGTTTAAACATTTCTTTTTGTGATGTATACTTAAAGGTGGTAGTTTAATTGCTTTCTTCTATTTAGCCAATGTTCTTATAATTCTGACTATTTTCTCTGTTTACATTCGCATCGTCTTTTTCGAATATTTTTTGTTAATGAGATCATTTTCTTGCTTATTATTCTTAATCACTTTTTATGACTTTCTTAATGCAAGTTTTTTTTTTCTCATTTTGCCAATATTTTCAATTTCTTTTTCATTGTTCTCTGATCTCTTTATTTTCACACTTTCCAACATTTACTTCCCATTACTTCCAAAATTTTACAAATTTTTTTTTCCATTTTTAAGGTTGTATCTTTCTTACGACACACAATTTTAATAGACTTCTTTCTTTTATTCGACCCCAGTCGAAATCATAGAATCAACAGCCTGGTGCTGAAGTTCATTGTTAAAAGAAGAATCGGCAATGTTATTGATCCTGATCTGGCATCTCGGCTTCAGTTACTTTCCCGCCACCGTGACTTAGCTTGCCTGTGACTTTTCTATATATATTTTCATGCTTATTGTTCTGATGAACTTTCCCTTTTTTGGTACTTAGTTTTTATGAATTTATGCGTGGTATTAGATTGGTCTCATCATTTTACAATTGAACTGACTGAATGTAACCGAAAGTTCTATGCTAAAGGTTTCTTCTCTCGCACTTCTCGCTTGTGGAACTTTCTTCCGGCTTCTTCATTTCCAGTCAAGTTTGATCTTCAAAAATGTATATACAATGTCAATCGTTATTTACTGACTTCTTCATTCTTGTTCTTTTAATGTTCTCTGCCCTTAATAATGTTTTTTTCCTCATATTCTTTCACACTCGGTAACACTTGCGTCTTAGTAGCTTTATTTCCTTGCTTAGAATAAAATGATTAAAAAAGAATTGTGAACAGTCTTTTCAATAGCTCTAGAGCAATGTTTTTCTTTTCTTCCTTCAGTATTTGTCTATATTTCTGAGATGAGGTATTATGTACACTGTTTTCATTATTCGGACTATTGTCCTCATCTTTGTCACCATGTTTATCACAACGTTTCAGCCGTTGTAGGCTCCGGCCTTCTTCAAGTGTCGAACTGAACCCTTTATTTCGCTCACTGGGGTAGACTGTTCTAGTTCTACGTGCCATGTCTAATGGATGTTAGTTATCTCCTGTTAATTCCCCTCTGAAAGTTCTCCACTGCCTTAACCAGATATTGAACTTACACTTGTTGGGTCCTGTCACTGGATCTAACTAACGCCTTTATCCACTGTGGCATGTGTCCTGGGGGGGATTAACAGGATATAACTGACATCCATTAGACATGGCACGTGAAACAAGAACAGTCTACCCCAGTGAGCGAAATAAAGGGTTCAGTTCGACATTCCAACCACCACGAAACATGGCGACAAAGATGAGTACAATAGTACTTTTCTTCCTTGTGGCCCATTTTTGGTGTAAAAAATTCAGACCCACATAAGCACAAATAGAAATTCATTTTATTTACGAAGGCAAAATGTGATAGAAAATATAAATCCTGCTAATGACAACACTGCTGCAGGTATTTCCAAACCCATTTAAAATATTTATCAGTTCCACTTTTAGGCCTAAGGGCCCACGTTGAGAATCACTGCTCTAGAGTATGCTCCTCGCCATAGCAACATACAGGTTTTCCTGTCTCCTAGCATGGTAGTCAACCATGGCTAAAGAGTACTGACATTTAATCCACAGTGTGCGGAGAGATTGTTCTAAACCACTCACAAGGATAATTGTGAAAAGTGGTGGTAACAATGTCGGCTAGAATTCGAACACAGTTTTCCGATTTCTTTTTACGAACTGTTCACCTTTGCACCACCCGCACATTCATATACAGGGTGGTTGAACAGTAACTCTCTATTTTATGTATGTTGGACCTATCCGTCTTGTAAAAATTATAGTTAAGGATAGTCCATCATACATAAAATAAGGAGTTACTTTTACCCCGTATATAGCAGAAATTAAAATATAAATACAAATATCTATATTATTATTATACGAACAACCTTTGATCTGCATATCTCAAATTACAAAATTAGTTACTGTACAATATCATACATGTACAAGTATATTCTGAAAACTTTAATAAATTCCTTTGTATAATATCAGTTTATTTTTTTTTTGGGGGGTAACAATGACTTGTATAAAATAATTCTGTATATAAATCGACCTGAATGCATTTGCGCTTATTTCTTTCCATTTTTTTTAATTTTGTTCAGGGAGGTTATTCGTTTACCTCCATGTGTACGAAAATGGTCAGACGATTTGAAATAATCAAACTTTGTCCCTTGTTCGATCTGTCTTCTTAAATCGTCGTCCATATTGTTTTCTTTTTTTCTGTTTTTTTTTTTTTAATCATTTCATAATGCCACTAAGAAGCAAGCGTTTACTGGGAGTAAAAGAACGAGAAAACTTTATTGAGGAGAAAAAAAAACAACAGGATTCAGAAAGACAGAAGATGTCGATTGACGTCGCATTCAAGTTTTTGAAGATTGTAGGTGACAGCGAAACAAGAAACCGGAAATGTGAGATTAGAAACTATTGAAATAGAAGATACGGTTATATCTATCTACTTCAACGTTAAAGCAGTGTGACCTAGTCGCCAATCTCGTAGTGCGAAGTCTGCTATAAACCATAAGAACATCGAGATCTTTTGTGTGACGTAGGCAATCATGGCTCTCTAATTCTTCCTATGTTTTATAGCTCTTAGCAAAATGTGTTTTTTTACTAACCCTTTCGCCCCCCCCCCCCGTTCGGCACGTGTGCTTCTTTCATTTTTTTTTCTTTTTCTAGTTTACCGCCAATACTTTACAAAAAATGTCTAGAACAGTTTCATTCTTTAGTTCCACCATTTCAGACTTTTAAATGTAGGACAAGCTAAGCTACTTCCATGGAATCGAATTGCCCTCATTTCCTCCGTATTCCAAATCTAAGAAAGTCGCAATCAGAGATCTTTTTTTTTCCTAAGAACTTCTACTTAGTTGAACAGACACCCGCACGGATGCTTCCTTGAAAGCTATCATCTTTTAAGTATTTTCTTTGTTTTTGAAGATAAAATATTGTTATATAGGAATAAAGTGTCGCTGCCGACACTTGAGTTTGAATATAGATCGCCAGAAAACAAACACAGGCGATCCCATTATTGAATTAATGTAGACCACGTGACCATAGAGGAAACGCATATATGTAGGAAGTAGCTGACGACTAACGATAACTATTGTTACTCTATCCTCTATTACTATACAGACCGGTATTCTCTATACTACTGGGATCACTCGAGCGATTATTATCGAGCAAGTACTATTAGTGTGAGATTATTCGAAGGCGTCTGGCACCAGTATTGTTCAACAGCGTTACTCTAGTTGTATCGGCGATATCAAAGTCTCTGCTACAATACGAAAAGTGACAATGAGTATTCGGTGACATCACAAAAGTTTCAACAGGTGTTCGTTTGAGTCACAAAAATATATAAACAACATTAAAAAACATAATAAACAAATGCTATCCGACATTTTACAATAATAATGAGGAGGAAGACTTATTCTCCACTCTGCAGCCTCTTTTTCAGAAGAGACGCAACGTCACCAGCCTATCGTTATTTTTATGTCAAGTGTTCAGATGAGCTTCATTCTTTAGTTCCATCTATTTAGACCTTTAGAGCTAGGACACGCTATGCTACTTCCATAGAGTCGAATCACCCTCATTGCTTCCGTAATCCAAATCTAATGAGAAAGCTACACACCGCTAGTTTTTTATTTGTTTTTTGTTTTTGTTTTCACAAGAACTATTTTGTAGAACATACTCCCGCGTGGATGCTTTCCTGAACACTACATTCTAAACCACTTCAATAGCCAATCGTTATTTTTCCTTCTTATCCTTATAATCTTCACTTTTTACCCCCTCCTCTTTTATTCACATCACACATCACATTATCCATAACTAGTTTAACTGTAACCCACTAATTTGAGCGGTAACTGAACTTTGCGCTGAGAAAAGCTTAGTATAAAAAATAGCCAATAGATACCACATGTAACTCTAAAAGAAAATAATGACATAATCAAGATGTTAGCGTTCCACATTGCTTCAAACAAAAAGTTAGGAAGGAAACCTCCATCAATAAGAACGGTAACATGAAAAATTGTTTTAAGAGAAAGATTTCAACCGGCATCAGTACTGGCTGTTCGGTCAATGAATGCCAAATGTTTCATTGGAGGCAATAGCCTAATATTGTCATGGCCATTACCATATAAGTAGCTTTGAAAAACTTTATTTTAGGAGATTTTAAAACGATAGACCTTTTTTCTACTTAAAACAAATGACAAGGCAGAATGATCGGTAGGTGAGTAAATTTGTTCAATAAATGAATCATAAAATATATCATACTTCCAACATTATATCTATGTACACCTTCGCCGAATTCTCTATGCTATTCCACAATCCTCGGCACCGTCTACAATGTCCGACGACTGCCTAGGGTTCGTTTGTTTGTACAACAAATTCTACTCCTTTAGTGATGTGCGCCTGTGAGTAGTGATCACGGTGCTATTAGGAACGACGTCGTTTTCCTATTATCACAGTAAAGCGATGCATGTTTATTTAACTCTCTGTTTACAAAATGGTTAGAATAAAACAAAATGGCGGGATCTGGCTGCTGAAATTCGGTTACGAAGCACGCCGAGTAGACAATATACGTGTCAGTCGAGACATCTGAAAAATACCACAAGATCTCGAAAAACAAATTTAGAATATCGTTAATTTTCTTAATAAGAAACCAGTTTCCGATGCTCTTACTGTTGCCAATTTAGAAATAGAAGCATACGTCTAGTTAAGATCAAATAATCATTCACATTATTCACAGAATATCAACAATTGATACACGGACTGTTGTCACCAACCTAGCTACTCAAATGCAATAGTAATCATAGCAAGGATTCTATTTTATGGAAGAAGGGTGACTTCTCTAGAACAATTTTAAGAAGCTAGATTTTCAGTCAGTTGCATTGTTTGAGTCTTATCAGGTCGCGTTATGCTGTTTTCTTATGTCAGACTAAACTAAACTAAAAGACAGACCTTTCATCATGCCAGACTAAACTAAACTTTTTAATATCTTCAGCAGCTGCCATAAAGTAATAGTAAACTTTTCTCACGGAGCATTATTGAAATAGCTATCATTATTGAAAGAGACAACATTATTGAAATAGGTAGCATTATTGAGAGAGACAGCATTATTGAGATAGATAGCATTATTGAGAGAGACAGCATTATTGAGATAGCTAGCATTATTGAGAGAGACAGCATTATTGAGATCGCTAGCATTATTGAAATATCTAGCATTATTGAGAGACAACATTATTGAAATAGGTAGCATTATTGAGAGAGACAGCATTATTGAGATAGATAGCATTATTGAAATAGCTAGCATTATTGAGAGCGACAGCATTATTGAGAGAGACAGCATTATTGAGATAGTTAGCATTATTGAGATCGCTAGCATTATTGAGAGAGACAGCATTATTGAGATCGCTAGCATTATTGAAAAAGCTAGCATTATTGAGAGACAACATTATTGAAATAGCTAGCATTATCGAGAGACATTATTTAAATAGGTAGCATTATTGAGATAGACAGTATAACTGAGATAGCTAGCATTATTAAGAGAGACGGCATTATTGAGAGTGACCTTATTATTGAGATAGCTAGCATTATTGAGATAACTAGCATTATTGAGAGAGACAGCAAAATTGAGATAGATACAAACATTTAATAAAATATTACAATGGCAATCATAAATATAAATGATCATTATTTTAAAAAGAGGGTACAAATTAAAATATTTGAAATTAAACATTTTTTATTTCACTTAAGCAGACGTTAAATATATGAGTGCTATCGCCACTGCTTTCTTTCTTTCTTTCTTTCACTGGGGCAAAACTGCATCTCTGATAAGTTTTTTTTCCGTCTTTCCACGCGGTCAAAACGGAATATTCCATTACTTATGTGGTGTTGGCAAGGTGTAATGTACGCGTTAACTCAGAAACTGAGAAACAAGTAAAATTATCAAATATTTACTTCGTTTCTGTTTGCCGCGTCGATTCGTGAATTTGATGACATAATTATTATGAGTTCAATCTTTGGGACGGGCAGTGTGTACTGGGACTCAGTGGAAACGGGCTAGCAATAACCGATCAGTACTTAAAAAAAAAAAATAAGAACTTGGCAGTATCCCTAGATATAAGCAGTGGAACAAGAAAAGTCTATCCCCGTAGATTAAATAAAGGGTTTCGTCCAGAATACACAGATCGATATACAACTAAAGAAAGGTAGAGAGCACAATAAACGAAACACTGTGATAACAACCACAACAACAAAGATGAGGAAAATAGTCCGAATATAAATAATTTATTTCGATTG
Organism: Acanthosepion pharaonis; assembly: GCA_903632075.3. Classification (NCBI taxonomy): domain Eukaryota; kingdom Metazoa; phylum Mollusca; class Cephalopoda; order Sepiida; family Sepiidae; genus Acanthosepion; species Acanthosepion pharaonis. The sequence continues at coordinate 1,215,364 of CAHIKZ030003422.1, forward strand.
CACGGGTTAATCTTGGATTTTGTTTGACCATAACGATCATTTATCTAAGAATGTTATTCTTTGGGTGTTCTGTCTGTATTCTCGTTCTTTTTTGTCTCTGTGTTTTTTTTTTGGGGGGGGGGTAATTGACGACTAACGATAACTATTGCTCCTCTATCATCTATTACTATACAGACCGGTATTCTCTAAACTATTGGGATCACTCGAAAGAGTATTATTGAGCAAGTACTATTAGTGTGAGATTATTCGAAGGCGTCTGGCACCAGTATTGTTCAACAGCGTTACTCTAGTTGTATCGGCGATTTCAAAGTCTCTGCTACAATACGAAAAGTGACAATGAGTATTCGGTGACATCACAAAAGTTTCAACAGGTCTTCGTCTGAGTCACAAAAATATATAAACAACAATAAAAACATAATAAACAAATGCTATCCGACATTTTACAATAATAATGAGGAGGAAGACTTATTCTCCATTTTGCAGCCTCTTTTTCAGAAGAGACGCAACGTCACCAGCCTATCGTTATTTTTATGTCAAGTGTTCAGATGAGCTTCATTCTTTAGTTCCATCTATTTAGACCTTTAGAGCTAGGACACGCTATGCTACTTCCGTAGAGTCGAATCACCCTCATTGCTCCCGTAATCAAAATCTAAAGAGAAAGCTATACACCGCTCTTTGCCATCGTCATTAATTAATTATTCTTTTTTTCTTTCTTATTATATTTTCAGTGCATTCCCCGGCGCTGTGTTCGGGATTATGTCTCCATACAAAAGCGACGAATCGTTTGCTACAACAGCATGACACGCAAGATTACTAGACGGCGTTACTGCAAGCACTTAAAGACGCCCCCATTGCAACGTGAATGCCACACACCTTTATGTGAATCATATTGGAAAACTTCAGCTTGGAGCAAGGTAAATTATCCGGACAAAATGTAACTGCTACAAAGTTCCACGATATTATAATACACAGGTGTCCACAAAGTAATTAGATAAATAAATAAAAATATTAACATTACAACAGAAAATGGATGTAATTTACAATGTCTGGAGTAAATAGTGAAGTTTATATACAAATAGTGAAATAAATTTCTATATGGGCCACATTTGTGGCACGAATGACATCTATGCAATATTTAATTATTTAATTCTGGTAATTCTTTAAATACACAAGGGGTTGCTGCCGTTTCCGTAGCACGGGATAGTGTTGCTAGCTTCATTTCGACCCATTTTGAATTTGTTATTGTCTTTCTTCTAGAGAGGTTGCCAGCCAAGCCTGGAGAGTCATGCCTGCCTTACTATTTAACCTATTGGGAAAAGATGGATTCATACCTTTTTTCAAGGTTATTTGTGAAAAAATGAATGTAACGAACTCGATTAGAATTCGAACTCAGCTCACCGATTTCTCGTTCAGTGTCGTTGAGTGTACTCTATTGCCTGTAATAATTGTCACAAAAAATGCATAGTAGAAACCTCAAGGAATCTAGACAAAAGATTATATGAACACAAAAGGGAATTTTTGCAAAATGATACATCAAATGCGTTAGTTTCCCACCGTAACGAGAACGACCACAGATTTACATAAAAAATCCTACTCTGATCAAAGGAGGAAATAATTCACTACAACGTAAATGTGTAGAGAGTGCCTTAATCGCCATGGCATCTACAGTAAATTTTCACCACGGCTCTTACAACATTTTAGAATTTCTGGCAGGTCTTCTGATATTGTGGTGTGGAATACCTACTTACAAAAATGATGGAAAGACAAAGAAAAAAGACTCTAAATGAATTCGGCTGAATAAAAAGAACTAAAATTCCCAGCACCTTTGTCGTGCGCATGTGTATTCCTAAAGGATTTCATCGGTTAAATTTATTATGTTGGTGCGACTATACATACGCACGAGCGAGGGATGCTGGGAATTTAATTTTTGTTTTAATCTAGACGATTTTATTTAGATTCTTTTTCTTTTTTCTTGGCATCAGAATAGTTAGTAGGTATTCCACTGTGATAAATGAAGTTCTACCAGGAATGGTGAAATGTTGTAAGAACCCGGCTGCGAAAAGTGATGGAAAAGAAAAGAAAAAGACTCTAAATGAAATCGGCTAAATTTTTACAAAAAATAAATTAAATTAAAAATTCCCAGCATCCCTCGTTCGTGCACATGTGTAGTCGCACCAACATAAGAAATTTAATCCGATGAAGTCCTAAAGGACGAAATGCGTCACATGAAAACTTTTTCCACTTTGACATACACTTTCCCCCAATATTTTTCTTGATATATAAAAATATATATCGTTATCTCATATATATATATATATATATATATATATATATATATATGTATGTATTACTATTTTATCATTATAATTATTATTAGTATAGTATTTCTTCTTGCTCCTATCTAAATGAAATAATTGTATTTCTTATAATTTTGATCTTGATATTTGATTTTACATATGATAATTTGTTCCTATTATTTCTTGCATTAATGTTCAGCCTGTAAAAGCCCCAAGAGCCATTCGAAGTAGAAGTTTAAAGAGTAAGAGGTAAAATTTATGGGTATATGTGGGGAAGATAACGGTTAACCCTAGACTTGAAAAGTTTAAGATTGTAGTGTTCAGAGAAGCATCCTCTTGGGAGTCAGTTCCACAAAGCCGCATTTCGTGGGTAAGAAATTGCTCAGGTTGAACTTACATCTCACCAACGGAATACGATTGGAATGAGGGTGGTTCGCGACAAATGCGTGACATCGCGGATCTTAGCCGTGAAGCTTAGAACTGGTGGGAGTAAGCAATGTAGTTTGTCTGAACACTTTCCCTGGAAATATCCATAGAGCAGCGAGTGACTTGCGACGTGTCGTCTGTGGGAAAGGGTTTGTAGGGTGGGAAATAATACATCCCCGCAAGGACGCATGAAGATGCTTTTGGCGTCTATCAAGATTGAAAAGTTATGGGTGTGCAACTGCTGCTCATATATGTCATCATTACTCTAAACTCGGCTTGATCTGCCTTTTGTTAAGATAAAGGATAGCAGGACGGCTCGGGTACTTACTGGCTCAGTTTCATTTAAAACTGTTCACACATAGGTAGCAAATTCATTAAATGTAGCTATCTGGTCATTTTTGTGGTGATTGACGAATCTTTAAAGTGAGACGTTTATTTTAGCGTTTCATTTGCTTGTTCATAACTTGATTGTAAATATTTCTTTCTTTCCTTATCTGTTTAACCTCCCAAAGACGTCCTCGTATGAGGTAAAGAGGGTTTGGGCTATAAAAAAAAATGAATAAGAATTTCACTTTTAGTGACGCCAATTTAACCCCAAAAAAAAAAAAACAGAGACATTTGACCAACTAGTCTGGCTTCGAAAACTTGTGCATACATGTGCCCCATTTCCTTACTTATTCTGTTTATCGTTTTCTTGAAGGATTTATCTCGAATTGGCTTCCTGGAAACCCGTCATATATCTGAGAAAAAAATTATCTTATAATAAGTTTAATTTTAATTTTCCGCTCGATTTTAGTTTGATAGATGATATTTTAACTTATACACCGAGTTAAAACTTAAACTTGTCAGTTTCCTAACTAAGCCTACCTTAATACATGTATTCGAAGCTAATCCTGCAGGTGGAACCCCACCGCTCTCAGATCTTAAATTTCTTTTTTCTGGGTAAAGTGATGGGGGTGGAATGTAAATGGAAAGAAGACAAATTTTCTTTGCACGAGCAGCGAGACAACTGGTCAAATTCCACATAGTTGAGGAACTGAATAGCTACTCTGGGATCATATTACATAGAGCAGCTATTAACTCTCCAACAGTCGAGTGTTGCTGTTTTATTTATTTTTAGGTTTTCTGGCTTAATTTTTATACACCTATCTAAGAGTGCTCTTAACTGACAAAAATGTTTTATTGCTTCTCTACTACATACAATCTTCAAAAATGTAAATACAACGCCCATCACTGTCTTCAGTCTTACTGAACCCAGTTCTTTTATTGTCTTTTCTCCTCGCTAAAGTTTTCTCATTCTCTTTCACTCCCAGTAACCACTTACGTCTTAGTGTCATTATCGCCTTGCTTGGAGTAAAATGATTAAAGATATTTTTAATTGTAGTATTCATATATTTGCATGTTCACACCAGGGGTTTCATTTTTATTGCTATTAACTCAGTGACACACAAGCGATCTATTTGATATTCTTACCATTCTCGACAGTGCTGTTGTCTGGTTGGTTTCCGGCCTTCTCTGGATCACCAGACTTTTCAATCTTTCCTCTTGGCTCTTGGGGATTGTTTCAAGCATTCCAACAGCTGCCAACACTTTTATTCAAGATTTTTTAAACGTTTTCTTGTAATGTCTAGACATTTTTTCTAGATTTTCACTTATTTTTAAATTTATGCTACGCAGTGTTACGTTTTGTTTGACTGTTTTGTTTTATTTTACGGCATATCAATCTCAATGAGTTATTTAATGCTGACAAGATTTTTATTAGTGGTAATATTTTTTCAGAAATTTATTGGTGGTAATAATGTATTGCTGGTAATAATTTTTCTTTTCCAAAAAGTATTGCTGATAATATTTTTTTTCTTTTCCAAAAATTTATTGCTGGTATTAAAACCTATTTCAAAATTTTCATAGGGAATTGTATTATTTCCCATAGTGTTTTGACCCAAGTTTGGGGGTTAAGTATTTGCCCATACCTGGAACCCTAATATGTCCTACAACCTCAGGGTCAGGATGGTCCTGGGAGCACCAATAATTAAGTGGTGGTTCTACTCTCTTCAAAACCTCCTGATCAGAGGCCTTGCTACCGGATGTGTTTTATCGTCATACCCGGGACGCCTCAATAGAGGGTAGGGCTTACCCCTCTGCAGAGGTGCAATCGGCGCATTCTGAATCCCCAGCCGACAGGGTGAGCAGTGTTTAAAAAAAAAATCAACAAATTATAATCCTCTTGTTTAAATTAGATTTTGTCTTTTGGCTCTGTTTGGTTGATTCGTTTACTTATCAAAGTTCCAGAATTTTTTTAGATACATCATTTTTATTTAACTTGTAGTGCCCGTGAAAATTTTCCAATTTGAATTGTCTGATTAATCATAATTCTTAATAATATTCCTTGAATAAACTCCTTGCTACTTTAACGGCTGGAAAATACCTTATTTCATCCTTAAATATTTGAGCTTCACAACTTTAAAAAAAAATATTACAATACCATTCATAAGCAGTGAGTGCAAATGAATTTAAACGTTTTACTAGATTGGCGTCTAGGTCCCGCCCTTTTACTATTGAAATAGCGAAATGCAACCGCCATTTCTACTTCAACAGTTTGTTTTCTCGCGCTTTTCGCCTGTGGGACTTTTTTCCGTTTACTTGCTTCCCTGATAACTACAATCTTCAAAAATGATAATGCAACGTCAATCGCCATCTTCTATCTTCTTGAATTCCATTCATCTTTTTGTCCTTTCCACAATCCTTCCTATTCTCAGTCTTCTCTTTCACTTCTTTTAACGCCCTGAGTACTAAAGACATTTCATTCTTGCTTGGGGTGAAATGATTCAAAAAATTTGAAACTGACAAGAATTCACATTTCACTGAATCATACGTTAACACATGAGAACATTATCGCCTCTAAACACTTTTCTTTCTTTTTCTTTCTTTCTTTCTCTTTCCTTCTATAAAACCAAATAGCATCTCTAATATATCATGTTCTTTCGTCTTGCAATCAAAACGGAATGGTTCATTATTTATCTAAGGTGATGACAGGGTGCAACGCACGTGCTAACTGGCTAACAGAAGAATAAGCAGGATTAGAATATAATGGTTGACAATACATCTAATAAAAAAAGCACATTGCCATAATAATACTGTTTTTATTTCCTCTTTAGGCTACCCTACTTTAAAATCAGAGCCGTTAACTTTTGATGGTGACATAAAACACACATCAAACTAATTAAAACGTTTTTTTGTTTTTTTTTTGTTGTTTTGTTTTTTAGGGGGGGGGTGACGGGGGTAGTTTAACATTTCAAGATTATTATTTTTTAAGTGAAAAAAGGTTCCACAAAAACTCCTCTACGGTCAGATATTGCTCCACTGTCTCCGACAACGCCTTGTTTCACAAATTTCCCTCGTGAAAATTTTCGGTGAAATAGTCCTTAAAACCTTTTATGAGAGAGTTTTGCCATGAATAAAGGGGTCGGCAAAACTTTAAAGCAAGACAAGACGGAGCCTCAATTCGCACTCTGTAACCGGAGTTATAATCCCAAACCCACACTATTTGTCCCACGCACTCCTGGAACATCGACCCCTGACAAGTGATGACAGAAATATGCTGTACTCGATGTCACCAGCGTTTATGTCATCCAGCATAAATACTTAGACAGTATTTCAAGTGATGTGTGCAAGTCATGCACACTGTTCTAATTTCAAGACTACCTGTCGATCTTGCTGTTTCTCTTGTGGATGTTTGTTTATGAACGCGTGTTTTATTGCTGCAACTGTGACGAAAGAATTTTGCCGGCAGAAACATCATTCTCTATTGCTTTAAGATATTCTCATAGACTCTTAAGAGTTAAATAGGCAGAGTCCGCAGAAACTGTAAAACCAATTTTCATTGGCTGAAATCAAGAAAGAATCAAACCAATAAAAGCTGAGGCGAAATTTCGTGAGAACAGCAGAGGTCGGGAAGCTATCCAGGATGTGATCGCTCCTGGTTGATTCACCTGGGAGAGCGGTTCTGACTTTTTTAGGTTTCAAACCCCCAATGACATCAGGAATAAACATCAATGATGAAACTTACTGGCGCAACGCAAGGGTGTTTGAGAAGTACCGTTGGCGCAAATGCCCTGAAATCACATATTCAAAAAAGTTATTAAAGTTCATTCAGTTTTCATAAATTTTATTCAACTAGAAATTAAAAGAAGAGGAGATTATTTTGGTTTGATAATTATTTTCGTTCAATGTGCGAAAACGAAAATACGTGTTTGAAAAATTAGCTGTCAATTTTTTTTTTTAAATTCAACAGAAATATCATTTGAACACATCTGCATTTTATAATATTCAAAAATTCAATTTTTGAAATTTAATATAATTTACTCTACATATTTCATCGAAGAGTGAATCTATTCAATAAAATCTTTATCTTTTTTAAAAAAAATAGCAGAAATAATTTTTCGTTAATATAAAACTGTTTCTTAGAAAATCTAAATAAAATACTATTAAATTAAATAAAATAGTATTTATAGTGAAAATATTTTACTTATTTTTAAAAACAAAAATCAATCTAACTTTTTTCTTTTTTTAATGATAGATTCGTAAATTATGCTCTAAAATCTGAAAATTTGAAAATGCAAGATAAAATAGTTTCTGAATTTTTTAACAATGTTTAATTTTTAATTATTATTTAAATATCAACATTTTTTAAAGATTTTATAGAAATCCTCTTTTTTATTTTAAAACATATTTCAAACTGTTTTTTTTTTTAATTTTGTTTGGAATATTAGCAAATAATGACAATGCTGAAATAACTAAAATGAAAAGAATACGCCAATAATCCATATCCGCAGTAATTTTAAGAGATTTTTTGTTAACGAGAAAATATTAATTTTACATGTATAGGGACTAACACCTTGTTACGCAATAACCAGGTCATTTCCGCTTAAACATTCACAACTTGTCAGTATGAATGTAAAGACGTCTCTTGGCTGGCCCATGCTGTTCTGGATAATCATCCTGTGATACTTATAAATTTATGTACGTTTGGGCACCCGTAGTATTAAATGGGAATGCCACCTATTAAAATTATTGGTTAGAATACTTACTTATGATACATCTATTTAAATCTGATTGTGTAAATCTTTCTACTCATTGAAAAAAATGTGCATCAATCTCTGATGCCTGAAATTCATATCCGGACAATGATTTCGAATGCTGTATAGTTGTAAGATCTGCTGTACCAGTTATAATAGGGTACCATGAAAATGACTCGGAAAAAAACGCCTTAATAGAAAAGCATTCCCAAGATAATTGGTATTAAAATATACAGTAGTACCACCTTAGATATATTTCCCAAGAATTCCAGCGGATGCTTGAAGCAATGGATATGCTGAAACATCTCTCTCTCTCTCTCTCTCTCTCTCTATATATATATATATATATATATATATATATATATATATATATATATATATATATGTGTGTGTGTGTGTGTGTGTGTGTGTGTGTGTGTGTGTGTGTATATATATATATATATATATATATATATCTTGAGGCATATATTATTAAATTATTAAATATAACAGACAATGAATGTCTATTATGTCTGATCATGAGCCGTTCTAATGTTGGAATATTTGCTTTAATTTCTGGTGAAAAGAAAGACAAAAATTGTCCATCTTTTGGATATTTTTTTATTAAGTTGGTACTAAGCTTTCGGCTCACATGAGCCATCCTCAGAGTTGTTATATAGACATGAAACAAAGATATCCACCGTCAAAGATGATATTTTGTTATTTTGACATAGAAAATTGCTATGAGACGTTAACGGTCGCGGAATAGCAGACGCTGATCGTAAGTTCAAGATGCGGTTCTATGACGTCATCCTACGCGATACACCGAAGTATTATAACACAACCAATGTCTAGATGCAATTTAATGTGTTGTGACTAGTTTGAAATGTAATTTTGTTGGGTGTGGGTTGCTTCGTTTTAATGTAGATGGCCTCCAATATGAGAAAGTTCTTTCTACTGTGTGTATGTGTGAGTATTATTGTGTTATCAACTAATATCTGCCTTATATTATGTAAATGGCTATGTTTTTCTAAGAAATGTTGCTTATAGAACTAAGATCAGAAAGGTGACAGGTAAGTCGACGAGAGAGCGTGGTTGTAGTAAAACCAATATATGTAGCGGGTTTATTATTAGCATCAGAGATACAATCTCTGAACGGACATGCAATTTGATACACTATATTGGGGGGTTGTAGAGGATTTAATTGTGTGGTTGTAGGTTATTACAAATTATGCGGTCAATATATATATACAGGGTTCGTAAGTTATTTAAGGACAGACTTATATTTATTGAAAAACAGATATATAATAAATTGAAAAATGTTATGAGCATCAAGATAAATTATCTTTTTTATAATAAGCCACCTTCAGTTTCAATAACTGCTTCTATGCGAGATCGAAATCGAAATGATCGAATTAAATGATCCTGGTTCATATTGGACATTACTCTGACTATAGCGGATTTGAAATAATCGTTGGTGTTATGAGGATGTTCATTGACCTTACTCTCAACAACGCTCCACACGTAGTAGTCCAATGGGTTGAGATGTGGCGAGTTAGGGATTATGTAAACATCCATTCATCCATCCATCCTTGCGTTACTTGAGCTTTATGTGATAGTGCAGAGTTTTGCTGAAACATAAAAACCTTCCGTTGCGTGCACAGTCTATCCAGGGTTTTAACAATTGTTTCCAGGATCTCAATGTAAGCGACAAAGTTAACTCTAAGGCTTTCTGCAATGGCATCATATGACCTTCATTGCTGGCAACTCCAAAAACAAAGACAGTTGCCGGAAATTATGTGTGCATAATCGCTGGAACTTCAGAACTATCGGCACGTAACCATCTGTTATTTTTTCTGTTAAATTTCTGATCTTGATCAAAGTTTTTATGACGAATTTTTACGTTTGTTTAAGAACATTTAAGGTCTGATTAAACGATTTCGTATTGTTTTTTTTGTATTTTAACTGACATAAATTAACCTTTCCTCCTCACATAAGATATATAACTGATGCCTTCTCAATCGTTGTATGAGGGTTGTTCAAAAAGTAATGTTTGTTCTTCTTTAATTACAGCAGTCGTAGAAGTACGCAAAGCATACGAAACTGAACACATGTCTCAGAATTCCGATTCTACTCCTCAATATTACTTCATTCTTAATACTAGTATTGCAACTTTGAATGATGGCGTATAAAGTATCTTGAATGCTTTCTTCGCCATATGCAAATTGTCTCTTTCGCCTCTTCATCAATGGATAACCCTGGTGTCCAGTTCCAAAAACCACGCTCTGCTCCTTCATATAGCCTGTCACCATTCTGGAAACGCATATCATAATGACCTTTGAATAGAAGAATCATTAAACCAAAGACAATGCCATGGTTCACTTGAAGTTTTCCAAAATGATTTGCAATAGTGATTCTTTTATCAGCTGTAATGAAAGCATCAGCTTGTTCGGCCTTCTCACCAACTGCTGCTAAGACGGCTAAGCTCTAATGGGGACAGTCACTTTTTTTTTGTTTTTAAGGATATCACCCCAAGCAAGGCGGAAGGGCCACTAGCCCACAAGGGGTTACAGAAAGTGAGACCAAGGGTAAAGAGGTTGTTTGAGGAAAGGATATAGAGAAGGGCGTGGATAAGGATCAAGGCATCAGAAGATGTCGATTTACATTTGAATATTTGAAGATTATAGCTATCAGGGAAGCAAGTAAGTGGAAGGGGGTTCCACTGACGGGAAGCGCGAGATGAGATGGTGTTGGAGTAAAAGAGACGGCTAAATTTAACCGTTTCGACAGTGAAAGATGCCAACCTAGTAGCACGCTTAAATTCATGCTGTTTGGGAACAAGTGAAGATAGCCTGTCAGAGCAGTTGCCATGAAAATACTTGTAGAAAAGACAGAGGGAAGCCACAGCAATCTGTGAGAGAGTGGCTGTAGACGAGATTCCAGATCAGGACCTATCACATTGCATATATATCTCTGGATTTTGTCGAGGACCTCGAGATGAACAGCGGGGCCAGCAGACCCTATATGGCAGCAATATTCAATGCATGGACGAATGGTTGATTTATAAATTTGAAGCATGGACTCAGGCGAGAAAACCTTCTGGCGCGACACAGTGAACCAACTTTCCTTGCGGTAGATGAAGCTATTGATTCAATTTAGTTGTTCCACCTCAGGTCAGTGAAAAGCGTGAAACCAAACAAGCGCAAAAGAGGCGCTCTCGTGGAGTTGTGCATCAGCCATTCTGATAGGAGGCAGAGAGGGTTCTCTATGATGGGTAAAGGAGAGCAGTTTCGTCTTGGAAGCAGTAAAGTTTACAATCCATTTCCTGCCCCAGTCAACCAATGATTGTAGGTCCTTTTCGAGCCAACGGCCAGCTTGGTTTTGACAGCGATGTTGGATTTACTACTGAGGCAGGAGTAAATTGTAATGTCGTCAGCGTAGATGCCTACTTGGGAACTGATGACATCAGGAAGATCGTTGATGAAGATCAGAAACAGTGTAGAACCCAGGGTAGAAACTTGGGGAACACCAGCGTTCGTATGAAAGGAACTGGAGGGGAACCCGTTTAGGACGACCTTCATTTCACGGTTTGACAGCACTTAGGTTAGTTTCTCTTTTTTATCTAGGATTTATATTATTTCTATTGTCCTATCTCCCGACTTTACTTCGTTCAGCCTTTCTATAAATATATATCCATCTCCTGCGAATGTTTACAGCTTTTTTTGCTTGAAAAACAAAAATTCTATGCCAGTTTTTTTTTTGTTTGTTTATTTTATTTTGTTTGTTTTTGTTTTTTTTACCTGTGTCTCGATGGACAGTTATATTGAAAGATGATTCGTTAAATAAGAATGAGTATTAATTTTGGCCTCGTATACAGGTACTTTTCAAATATGGTGATATGATATCAACGAAGCATATAATAAACATTGTGTGATTATGTACGCCAATTTTTTTTTCCAGTGTCGAGGAAAATGTGGAGACTTGAGTTATCAGATTCGATTTTATTGGTGCCATTGGAGAAAAACCGACCTATTTGCCGAGAAAAACTGTAACCTAAAGCCTCGACCCATGATGAAAAGAGCATGCCGAGTACCTCCATGTAAACTCGGTAAGTTCAGACAGAATATTATTTTGAATATAAAAACAATTTGTTTGATCCTTACAGGGGATATTTCGACACTCTTCTATAAATAATAATCATGGCACATAACTGACTATCAATAATAATAGTCAGTTATGTGCCATGTGTGATACACGTTTTCGATACATGACTGACGAGGCAGAATTTTTCCCGCAGTAGGTTGCCATTTCTTTCTGCGGTAGACCAGTTTCCATCCAAAGCTATAGAACCCGGTTTGTCCTGCTATTTACCCATAGCTGGTGGAGAAGAAGATTCATACTTTTCGCAGGGGTATTAGCACGTAAGTGAATGTAATGGATTCAACTGGAATTCGAACTCGGCTCTCTGATTCCTCAATCCGAGCCGCTATCCATTACTCCACCATATTTATTGATATTCTTCTTCTTCTATGTTCCATGTCCTTTCAGGCCGTAGGTGAACACGGCACCGTGCAACTCCCTGTTCTTTGCATTCCTTAGTAAAGTTTGTCTTTTTGTTATATTTCCTAATATCTCTTCCGCCAACCATTTACATAGGTTATATGCTGTTTTCCTCTTTCCCTATTGTCTTCACTATGTCCTCTGAGTGCCAAATTTTCCAAGTCCTCTTTCCTCATTATATGTCCTATAAATTTCAATTGTCTCTTTCTCATGCTACGTATATGTTTCCTTTCGTCATTACTCACATGTTCAATCCGTGACTAATTGCAATTAAGAAAAGAATCCACATTAATTTAACCTGAAGTGACCAACATTACAGACAGCAATACACTGAATTATTTCATTCTTCTTCCACTTGCAATAATATATTCAGCTTGGTGAAGTATATTTGACATAATAAGTAAAGAGGTAGCGTAACTACGACCGTGGTACTGGGGAAGGTATAGGACGTAGATAGAAGTTAATGCCACTTGTCCGGAGTTGGTTATTGTAGCCAAAAAGACGGAGTACTCTAAGTCCGAAATAGCAAATGCTATAAGTTTATTCTTTTTTTTTTTTTTTTTTTTTGTTAGACAATAGTAGCAAGTGAATGCTGGACAGAGATCATCGATGTTTAAAATTCGTGGGCACTCACAAGAGATGAAATAATGAAACCCTCGCGACTGGCAAAAATGATGATCAACCAACGAACAGAATCATTGCATGAAATCACATAACCAATTCAACGCTGGTGTCACGCAAATTATTAACGTACACAGATGCCTGTGGTTTCGTATTCGTCGACAAACAAGGTTAACGATTATTGATATCATAATATCGGTTGCTGAACTTTAACTGGACCAGAGAAGATTACGATTGTACGATGGAAAACTGTCACCGTATTTTGAGCAGAGGGTTGCTTTCATGTGTGGAGGAGACCGCATGAGATTATAGATTCTGCTTATGAGTAGAATATTGTGCAAGTTCACGATGTGTCTGCATTGGTGTAAAGTATGTTCAGGTCTGTGTTCGCAAGAATCATTAGTGAACCTGGAGTCTCTTTTGAGATATGTGACATATACAGATATTTTTTTGCAACCGATTTTTCTTCACTTTCTAACTGGCCATGTTTCTCGATATCAGTCGTTTGTTCCAGCAAAGTAACGCAACATCCCATCATGAGCGGCTGACATAAAACAAATTCCAGGAACACTCGGCCGAAAAAAATTCTCGGAGTATATGATCTGTGTTGGTTTTTTGCTAGCAAAAGTGTTTACTAACTGTTGTTTGCGAAGAGTTTGATCAATTGAGAATAACTTAACAGAGTGCGGAGAGGAAACTTCCCGGGCCACTTCAATCTTAATTTCTTCAGGTCTAATCATCTACACATCTTCTTAGTTCCATAAAACAACCTCATTTCGTAACCTTCTACCTTAAGTTGCTCTTCAATCTTGTATTAAGTGAAAATTAAGTAAAAAAAACTTTCGTGACCCAGCATTCGCTTTCGAACAAATACCTTTGGAAATTAATGAATCCATTTCTCCTCCTCTAAGATATGATTTAATAGCAGGAGAAAATGGGTTTTGTTAACCAGTCAAGAACAACTCTGAATCCAAAGTCAGTTGGTCATGGGACAAATTTAACTAATCATAGAAAGAAAGAAACAGATAGATAGATAGATAGATAGATAGATAGATAGATAGATAGATAGATAGATAGATAGATAGAGATAGGTAGTTAGAAAGATAGAAAAAAAGAAAGAGATATAGATACATACATACATACATAAATAGAAAAAAACATACAAAGAAATACATAAATAGAAAGAAAGAAACAAAGAAACAGAGATAGATAGAATGAAACGGAGATGGATAGAATGAACCAGAGATAGATAGATAGATAGATAGATAGAAAGTAACACAGATAGAAAGAAAGAAAGAAAGAAAGAATGCGATAGATAGATAGATAGATAGATAGATAGATAGATAGATAGATATAAAATAGAAAGATGAATAGATAGATAGAAAGAAAGAATGTAACACAGATAGAAAGAAAGAAAGAATGAGATAGATAGATAGATAGATAGATAGATAGATAGATAGATAGAAAGTAACACAGATAGAAAGAAAGAAAGAATGCGATAGATAGATAGATAGATAGATAGATAGATAGATAGATAGATAGATAGATATGGATAGATAGAAAGAAACAGCTAGAGATAGATAGATAGATAGATAGATATATAGATAGATAGATACAGCTAAAAATAAATAGATAGAAATATACAGCTAAAAATAGATAGATAGATAGATAGAAATATACAGCTAAAAAATAGATAGATAGATAGATAGAATAGAAATATACAGCTAGTGATAGATAGATAGATAGATAGATAGATAGATAGATAGATAGATAGATAGATAGATAGATAGAAATATACAGCTAGTGATAGATAGATAGATAGAAAGTAACACAGATAGAAAGAAAGAAAGAAAGAAAGAAAGAAAAGAAAGAATGATAGATAGATAGATAGATAGATAGATAGATAGATAGATAGATCTAGTGATAGATAGAAAGAAACACAGATAAAAACATAGAAAAAAAAAGAAATAGAAAGAAAGAGAGAAACAAATGCATAAAGATATAGAGAAATATAGATAGAAAGATAATCATACATACATGATAATAGACAGAAACAGATAAATATATTGATAGATAGAAACAAACAAATAGATACATTGACAGAAAAAAGAATGAAAGAAACAGATAGATACTGATTTTCTAGTCGTAGCTTATATGTGGCAAAAGGCCGACAGTATGGGGTATCCAGTGAGGATCCGACTCACTTCCCAGTTGTAACCCTTTTAACGAGACAAGCTAGCTAATCATTACACCACGCAGAGGTGCCCAGAAACAAATAGATACATTGTAGATAGATTGAAAGATAAGCATAGATAGGAAGAAAGAAACACATAGATAGATAGATAGATAGATAGATAGATAGATAGATAGATAGATAGAAACAATCTGAGATAGGTAGGTAGGAACAGACTTAGATAGAAAGATAAGTAGGTAGGAACAGACTTAGATAGGAACAGGCTTAGCTAGATAGGAACAGACATAGATAGGTAGATAGCAACACTGAGATAAATACATAGAAGGGAACAGAGATAGATAGATAGATAGATAGATAGATAGATAGATAGATAGATAGATAGATATCTCTTGATGTTTTAGATGTATTTTATTGTTGTTTTGAATACAAGCCAGAGGGCTTATTCCAAGTCTTCGTGTCTTCATAATACCATTATTTAGAAATAATAATAAAAATAAACGAAAGGAGAGTTACAAATTAACTAAAGAATATAATTGAATAAAATAATAACTACATAAGTAAGCAATGACTGTAAGTCATGACTGTAAATAGACCTAAATTATTCAACCTAAACCAAAGAACTGGGAAAGTCCGGTTCCTACCCATCTCTTTATTTTAGGGATCTATAATGACATCCCGCTAAAGTAGTAATGGCATTCTGTTTGAAGAGCTCATTGAGAGAAAGAAAGAGAGATTACTTTATTATTATTTTTATCTTTTAATGTCCAATTATTTATCTACACAGTTCTTCAGTTTTCTTTACTAATTGCCTCATCTACACATCTATTTATATATGAGTATTAAACTGTCATCTTTTTATTTTAGGTGGAACAAATCAATAAAAGACAAAGGTCGACAGAAGAAAATGTAAACAACCAAAATACAAAATGGAGAATTCGTTGCCTAGTGGACGCTACAGCACACAGCCTCCTTTTCATCTCAGAAATTCTCACATAGCATATATATATATATATATATATATATATATATATATATATATATATATATATATGTTTGTGATGTGTTGATCTATATGTGCGCGAATTGCACTAAATTTTGACTAATCACAAGTCAACTTACGAGAAAGTGTGGTGCATGTGTAGTCAATGTAAATTATTATAAAAGATTCAGTTCAAAGTATGTAATCTAATTCTTGGAAATAATCAACTCAAAAATCTACCCTATGTAAAAAAAATAATGTTGTTTATGAATTCTTAAGTCCTTTGGATGATTGTATCTCCTACACTAACAATCAAGAAACAACATTAAATTCTTACTACACATGCGCCACACTCTCTCAATATATATATATATATATATATATATATATACATATATATATATTGATATATATATATAGGCATAGAAGTGGATAGACTCCGTTATGTACTGCATTTCTGGCCTATCTTTTAATGAGTTTCTTATAGTTGCTTCTTTACATCTACGGAGACGCTAGCCTGGTCAAAATGCCCAAATCAACAAGAAGCTTTATATATATATATATATATATATATATATATATATATATATATATATATATATATATATATATATTATGAAAGGTATTGTGTGAAGCAAAAAGAAGCCCTGATCAGCGATCAACAATCCTAATAATCTTAATTTGTGATACTCAGAACTATAGCCGTGGCGAGGATGGAACTTTTACCCTAACCGACAGACTTTAACGGGGTAGTTTTTCTTTATGGCTCATCTCAAACACCAACACACCCACACCCACAACGACAAACACAGACACACCTCATTCCACTAAAAACACAAAAAAGAAAAGGAAACCACTTCAGAAACAAAAGAGAGACAAAAATGTTTCTGCTTCAGCAACGGCCCATTTTTTAAAACGGTCATTGTTTTTCTGAGAATTCTTTTTTTATTATTATTAATATTAATATTATATTTAATATTATTATTAATATTAATATTGTTATTAA
>CAHIKZ030003422.1:1245000-1247500 GCA_903632075.3 Acanthosepion pharaonis
TATATATTATTATTATTATTATTATTATTATTATGAAATGACCCTGAACGTGTGAAAAATCAATAGAAAAAGGTAAAAGAATTACCAGTGAAAGATCCTAACATCAATAATAATCTATAATGTCTTATCTAGTAATATTTAAAAGCTATTAATTAAAGAATGTCACACTGAGAATTAGACGAATATTGTAGAGTTAGTTTCACGCCCTCGCGATCGCCAGAGAAATTTTTGTTTGAAGGTCACAAAGGCATGAAACCAATGGTCGCAAAATCACATCAATACAACTAAATATTGCGTCTAGCATGAAACAGCTGTCGCCTCTGAGAGTTAGCTTCAATGCTCACTTTTATATATATATATATATATATATATATATATATATATATATATATATATATATATATATATATATATATATATATATATATATATATATATATATATATATATATATATATATATATACATATATATATATATATATATATATATATATATATATATATATATATATATATATATATATATATTACAGCTGTAACTATTCAGATTCTCCGCATCGCTCGCCCAGTCATATGATGCCACGTTGTGTCTTAGCGGGGTAGGTGCAACTAAAAACCAAGACTCAATAAAATATATCCACATTATAGAAACCATAAGGGAACACAAGGCTCACAGGTAATGTTGCAAAATTTAATTTGCGTTTGAGGAAGACTGTTTGATCAAACTCGGGATAGCTGACGAAGTGCATACAACATGTAGATGGCAAACCTAGGCTGCGGAGGTTTACACTATTGCTTCTGCTGTTGCTATTAATGGTCTTGGTCCTTTTAGCTTGATCAAATGACTGTAGTTGATTGATTACATGCCGAAAGTTTCGCCGCCTTCGAGTTACTAACATACTAGCCTGCTACTTCGCAGATTAATAGCTATTCCTTTGTCTTATCATGCCCAACGTCCAAACAGCAACTCAAAGCATTCTTTGACAGTCGGCCTTCAAAGAAATAGCCAATCGGATTTCCTTGACACACCTGGAATATCATGTTTACCTTTAACCAAATTTGCATTAAACCAAATAGCCAATCAGTATCCTTTTCTCAGACCATGTCAAATAGCACCAAAGCATGATCCTGCTCTGTCTTACTACATGGTTTTACCATTCTTTCTGGTAAAACTGTGACCCTAAATATATGATACTGCTTTTGTATCATATTACGTATTATATATACCCTAGGAAATGTGTTATGACAATCATGAAAAAGAGGTAGTATATTTTCTGTGAATTAGACCTTTTGTATTGAACAGGAAATTGTGGAGAGCCATGATTGTCAACGCCCTGAAGGGACACGGCACATAGAGAAATATCTTAAATCATAAAAGTTTACCCGTCAAAAAAATGAAAGATTCATTTTGAGTCCTATTTCTTGCAACACTTAATAGACAAGGTTGATTCTCTGTTTAAGGTCATTCTTATCCCACAAGGATCTATCAATAATTACGGAATTATATACATTTATTGGCATTTTTGTCTAGGATAAGTGTATTACCACAGGACCAGATTAAGCTAGTGTATGGCTGTATGGTGGAGTAGTGGATAGCGGTTCAGATTGAGGAATCAGAGAGTCAAGTTTTGAATTCCGGTCGAATTCATTACATTCACTTACATGCTAACACCCTTGGGAAAGGTATGAATCTTCCTCTTCTCCTTCCAGCTATGGCTAAATAGCAGGACAGACCGGGTTCTATAGCCTTGGATGGCAACTGGTCTACCGCAGAAAGAAATGGCAACCTACTGAGGGAAAAATTCTGCCTCGTCAGTCATGTATCGAAAGATACATGTTCACCTAAGTGTGTATCACGCATTGCAGACAACTGATTCTGAAGGCATATATTATAAATGAGCCTTTTTTTTTAAATACACACAAAATATTAAATCATAAATTATCTATTAACACAGTGACTAAACTTATAAAACTGGTATATATTTAGGCTTACGGTCACTTCACGTTATATTGAAATTAATTAATGTTAATCGACATCGAGCCTGGTTAGTACCTTCAGGGTGGCCACTTGAGAGTTCCACGTACTCTAAGGTTGGATGTGCGGGTGGTGTAAAGGATAATGGCACGGAATTTTTAATATGATAACTGAGTTCTAATTCCAATTGGGTTCGTTATATTCACTTCCGCTTAAATATCCTTGAGAAAGCTATGAATCCACCTATTACCTTTTCTGCTGGTTTAATACAGTACTTTATTACGCGTTTACACTGTTTACGATCAAAGTGTCGCTGTCCAATACTCTAGCTGTAGTCAGTTTCGTATCAGTTTTCTCTGCTTAGTATTTATAAGTTAATTTTAGCTCGCAAATAGAGTAGAAGGGTCACATAGCGAATGTGTCGCTTGTCTAAATGCCTCCATGCTGAACGATCGAAAAGACGTCGAAATTAACTACTTATCAATTTGCTTTAACGCAACAGAAAGTTATAGGCAAATAAAAT
>CAHIKZ030003422.1:1252500-1257500 GCA_903632075.3 Acanthosepion pharaonis
AATTCCTATGAGTACTATCTTCCACAGATCTCTTGTACATGATTTATTTTGATTTCGCCACGAATTGTCCTTAAATCTTGATAGGAGATCACTGCACCACCCCAATAGCAACTGGTACCGTTCTTGTTTCTGCATTCCACATTCATCGGACCTGGTTTTATTTTCGAGGTTTGTGGCGTTTGTCAACGCAGCATTATTACAAAGGCTTGGTAACAACATCCTGCGAGATCCGTGTTGATAGTCACATCCCACGTGATCATTAAAGTGCAGACTGATGTAACAGATACCTGCATGGAGAATGGAATTGGTGAACCTCAATGGCAACTGCTCGGACGAGCTTTCTCCCCTGGTGCTCCGACTACAGGAATTTAAGTGTGCTACTAGATTGGCATCTAGGTCCCACCCGTTTACTGTTAAAATAGCTAAATGCAACCGCCATTTCTACTTCAACAGTTTCTTTTCTCGCACTTTCAGCCTTCCGTTTACTTGCTTCCCTGATGACTACAATCTTCAAAAATTTGAATGCAACGTCAATCGTCATCTTTTATTGTCTTGAACACCGTCCATCTTTTGTCCTTGCCTCAATTCTCCCTATACTCGTTCTTTTCTCTCAATTTCACTCATTCCCACCTTGCTTGAGGTGTAATTATTTTTTTAGAAAATAAAGCTATAGGCAAAAAACATAACTGATTTGGCTGGCAATCAACCGAGGAGATTTACCCTACATCAAAACCAGTAATATACTTCTTAATGCATTGATAATAAACCCCTGAAATCAAAAAGTCCGTCGCTTGTTGCAACACGCCGTACCAAGTACGAATCAAGTGAAAACAAATCTTACTATTTTTCCAACACTATCTTCAGTAGTCGGGGCTGTTTGCAGTAGTGATTGTTACTGGATAATCTCGATTCTCCCTCTATTATTATTTTTATTATTGTTATACTATAGGCCAAAATCTGGTGAGGTTACCCACTTCATTTAATAATTAATAAGTTTCATACCTTCTTTGATTTAATTAATTCCAACTAAGTCCGGATTCTGAAACTATTTAACCGATTAGTGTATGGCGTCAATTTGTTTCTAGTTAGGCGGTTACTTAAAATTTAAAATCTGTCAGCTCTAAGGTTATCATTAGCCTGCAAGATAGATTAGGCAAAAAGAAGCAAACATTTTCAGAAAGATTTATGCAGAAATGGGTTAATTGCGTTATTTTTATTATTATTATTATTATTATTATTATTATTTTTATTATTATTAACACTGAAGAGAAGGGCGTGATTTAAGAAAAGATAAAAAGATTAAAACACATTTTTTTGATAATGTTAAACAATATTTCGACAGTATGTGTCTTCTTCAAGTTGTATTTTTAAAAACCTTCAAGTATAAAAATATATAAATCTAAAAAAACCTAACTTGAAGAAGACAGTCTTTGTACAAATGTCAAAGACTGTTTTTTCTTTCTTTTCTTTTTCTTTCCTTAAACCGCACTCTTTTATTAAGTGTCGAAAAATATTGGAAGAGTTACGTCAATCATTTTGCTTATTATTATAATTATTATTATTTGTGTATGTTATGTTTCCTGCTTTCTATCCTGTGCAGCTGGGTTCAAATTATGGTCCTTAGGCCCTTATAGGAGAAGTATCATTTCATTGAGAGCACTTTTCTTAGTATATGCGATGTTTCTAGTAGAGCGATTTTCTGGGGGTTTTTTATGTTGATGTTAGCTGAGACATTGTTGGTAAAATTGTCCATTCCTTTTCTCAGGAGGTTCAGAGCCCCGATTGGTACCGTCTCAGTCTTCATTCCCCTCATCCTGTTAATCTATTATTATTATTATTATTATTATTATTATTATTATTATTATAACTGCAACAAGAATAATTACGAACGATATTTTTCAGAATCCAACATAAATATTTTTTCTTTTTGCAAAACCGAAGAATTTGTTTTTAGTTATTTTTTTTTGCGGGGGGGAGGGGGGTTCTTTTATCATTTCACCCAAAGCAAGGCGATAATGCCATTAAGAAACATGGGGTTTACTGGGAATGAAAGAGAATAAGTAGACTTTAGTGAGGAGAAAATACAATAAAAGAACAAGATTTAGGATTTTGTATTTAAATTTTTGAAGATTGTTTAACATTTTCAAACACCGAGGTTTTTCTTTTTCTTTTCTTAAAATCACGCTCTTCTCTTAACTGTTGAAAGAGTTACGTCAATCATTTTGATTATTATTATTATTATTATTATTATTATTATTATTATTATTATCAAATGTATGTTAAAACCTTTCAAAAAGACCCAGTCCACCTAGTATCTAGTGAGGTTGTAAATTAATTTTGTAGAAGCACGCAACCTTCAATTTTTAAGCGTTTCTTCGAAATCCAGAGAGTATTCCCAAACTTTTGGCCAATAGTTTAAGAGAGAGAGAGAGAGAGATAGATAGAGCAACACACCAGCAAAGTAACGCTGGGGTAGAAATATTCGCTCTCAACCGCAGTTCGCCCAGACAGTCTCCGGTTGAGAGCCTTATTAAATATCCAGTTGTGACTCCCAAGTCGCCTTGATTGATTCCTCCTACACACTTAAAAAATAATAATTCTCTCGACACGCGATCATTATGCTCTCCCACTATTCCCGCCCATGAACAGAGATATACAGTGCGTCAAGCCATAGGGGATATACCCAACTGGTTAAGAAAAGGCAATGACAAGCAGTTTTGTGTTACAGAACCAGATATTTACTAAAGGCTATCTTAATTCACCAACACAAAACATGGAAAATTAACACCTTCAAGCAATTATGATCAGAGTTCTGGGTATGACGATGAACTACATCCTACAGCAAGGCCTCTGATCGGGAAATTGAAGCTTTTGAGGAGCCTGGAATCACTTTGCTGTTGTTCCCAGGTCTACTCTCACCCAGGGTGGTAGCACCTTTTAGGGTCCCAGCTATGAGCAAATGCTGAGCTCCCAACAAAGAAAAACATTATTAAAGTATAAAAATACCTATTTATGGTAAAATGACCAACAATACATTTTATCTGTAGTTGAAGGCATACAATTGTGTTCAAATATATTTAGTTGAATGGATACACTTGTGTTCAAAATATTTAGATTTCGGTATTAAATAACCCAGAAATGTTGATATGCCGCTAAACAAAATCAACCAAATCAGTTATGATTAGGAGCCATGAGATCCATACCTGGTATTGCAACAAAGCATCTATTATTATTATTATTATTATTTTCAGTTTCTCTTATTTGCTGTTTGATGCAACTCTTTTATCTGAGATCTGAGGTAAGGGAACTTTTTCTCAAGTTATTGAGGACATTACATTAAGATAGTTTTTCTGAGTATATGAGAGTTGCTCATGACTACAATCTTTGGTACCTCTGACAGCGATCGGTTTCCTGTGATTTTCTTAATGTGTGTGTCAGTACTTTTATTACTCCTAGTGCTCCTACTATTATTGGGCTAGTGGTTGCTTTTAAATACCACATTCTTGCAACAGTTTTATTATAATTATTATTACTTATATTAGTCAGTCAGTTATGTGCCATGCGTGATACACCTTCTGATACATGACCAGTTGGTAGACCAGATGCCATCCAAGGCTATAGAACCCTGTCTGTCCTGTTATTTACCCATAGCTGGGGGAATAAAAAGAGGATTCATACCTCCTTTCCCAAGGGTATAATGGATTTGACTGGAATTCGAACTCGCCTCTCCGATTCTTCAATCCGAGCCGCTATCCATTACGCCACAGGAATTTGGCTTAAAACATGTCCAGTGTTTGCTGAGGATCAATTGTCAGCAGGTTTTCTTAAAAGCATAGACACCTTCCTACATCTTGGTGGACTGAGAATTCTTTCTTTTTTTTTTTTTCTTACCCCTAATCCTTGCTCTGGAATTGTACACAGTGAAGATATTAACTTAAATATTTTTGTAGATGCTAAGATGAGTTTAATTATTTTTTTTCAATGGTTTGTAAGGGGACTTCCTGATTTGGTGATACAGTTATAATTAATAAATTCTATCACATATTTCCCATCTTACTATGTCTGATTTCCTAAATCATTAAATTAAAACTAGTGGCGTTTCCACCACGTAATGAGAAAGGAGTGCTTGAAGAATCTGATACTCACAGGTCGAATAGAGGGAAAAAAGAGACAACAGAAAACAACGCATGACATACCTTGCGGGCTTAAGCAAGTGGATGGCAGAAGGTGGTCTGGAGCAGCGGGTAGAGGCACGAAACTTATTGAGAGCGACAAGGGATAGGGAGAAGTGGAGAGTCATGATCACCCACGTCCTGAAAGGACACGGCACATAAAAAGAAAGGAAGACGTTTCTGCTCAGTCATATCTTTTGCCGAATGAATCATAGAAGGAAAAAGGACGACAAATTCAAATTGGTGACATATATCATATGTGTATATATATATATATATATATATATATATATATATATATATATATATATATATATGATAAAAAATTTTACTTTTTAAGGTAAGCTACATTTATGGGTTAAAGTGCCCAATATCAGGGATAGTGTGCATGCAAATATAAAAGTCAAATTGAGATCAAGTACCAGCGACGACAGTGTTAACTTTATATTTATATATATATATATATATATATATATATATATATATATATATATATATATATATATATACATGGATTAGAATCCGACAGAATGAGAAAATAGAGAATAAATAGGAAACGTTTATAAATTTAACATGTTTCGTTTTTATTTAAGTTTCATCAGAAAATGAAATATTTCCTTGCTAATGAAATTTAAATAAAAAGTGAAGCATGTTAAATTTATAAACGTTTCCTATTTGTTCTATTTTATCATTCTATATATATTTTCATATATATATATATATATAAATATATATATATATGAAAAATATATATATATATATATATATATAAATATACATATATATATATATATATATAAAAATATATATATATATATATGTATGTAT
>CAHIKZ030003422.1:1262500-1390000 GCA_903632075.3 Acanthosepion pharaonis
TTATGTTCTGTTTTAGTAAATTAAATATTTGTTTGTGATTTAGCTCTGTGTTGTGGTAAATCATTTTTTTCCTTTGTTATAATTATCCACACGTAACAATATATATATATATATATATATATATATATATATATATATATATATATATATATACAGAGAGACAGAGAGAAAGCGATACTTAAATTGTTGTCATTTTATATTTTTAATTTGTTGCGTGTATGTTGTTTGTTTTTGATTTTGCACATTATAGTAGGGTCAGTTGGGCACCGTCTGTGAGGAAAAGAGCACCATGACGCAATTCACTCTTCCAGAAATTTGGAAGAGACATGCTGTATGCTGTACTGCTTGACATTCGCGCCGGATCGTCCAATATGAATATTTCAGATTGTTTGGATGTCAATCTGTGGACAGTTCAGAGTATTCGGAAAGAGTTGGATGAGTCTAATAGTAATTATGAAGATATGGCAGCTCGGAAAACTCACTCTGATCGTTCTGATAAAAAAAAATTCCAGAATTTGTTGGTGAGGGCCTCAGACTCAACACAGAAGTCTAAATCAATTGCCTTGAGGAGGTAGTATTATCCTGAGTCGAAAGGGTGTCTCCTGGAAGACCCTATATCTGAGAATAGGACTATGCCTCACAAGCAACATAACCCAGTCATGGCTGTCAAACAATTTCTGCAACCACATCACCTCGTACATCTTGCCACCTAACATCCCAGGTTGCAACTCCCTTGATTATTGTGTGTGGGACGCAATTGAGCGAGAGACCAACAAAACTCCTTGTAACACCAGAAATGAACTGAGGGCAAGTATTATGGCAGCGTTAACCAACTTAAACCCGTCCAGAAGCGGTTCAAGAGTTTCCAAATCGTCTGGAGGCCGCGGTTGAAGACAATGGCGATTTTATTGAATAAATTTAGTCATTAGTATTTCAAGGTATTTTTGTATAATTTTGCTAAATATTTCTGTTAAAATTTGATGTCAGTGGTATTTTCATTTTTACGTAATTTAGACGACAATTTATCCATCATACCCGGTATATGGTTGTAATTATTTTCATGTTGTTCAAATTGGATAGATTCTTTTGGATTGGGGATGTGATGTAGTCCGTAGGTAGCATTATATATCTGTTTTTATCTAGTTTATTGTTGTTAATAACGTTGTTATCTTTTTTTTTTTGCGGTCGTATATTTTGTGTGTCCTTCTTTTGGCATTGTAGAAGAAATGAAAAGGATATTGGAGATTTTTGAAAGTGTTTGTTATTAACAGCAATAAACTAGATAAAAACAGATGCGTAATACTATCTACGAACATCCACTATCCCAAAAATCTATCAATCTAAGTAATATATATATATATATATATATATATATATATATATATATATATATATATATATATATATTTCATTAAGAGCGACAGACAAGGTACTGTAAGAACTGTCCAAATGTCTTATAGTTCCGTTCTTACACACCCTTTGTCCAGAAAAAAAGTTCTTGTTAGAATACAAGAAAAATTAAATAAAAAGCTTAACCGTAGTACCTTGTCTGTCGTTTTTATTAAAACATGCATAAAGGAAGGATTGCTGTCTAAATATACAACTATATATATATATATATATATATATATATATATATATATATATATATATATATGGTAAAAGATCAAATGTAGATCAAATATGGATCGGAATCCGACAAGATAAAATAACAAATAGGAAACGTATATATATCTAACATGTTTCACTTTTATTAAAGCTTCGTCAGAGATTGAGAGAAAACAGACAAAACAACAGAAAACACTGGTATTTTCAATTATGTTTGGGTCAGTTCTCATTGGTTAGGTCTGCAGGTTTGTGAAGTTTCTTGTATGTCTGAGTGGGAAGCGGATGGTATATATATATATATATATATATATATATATATATATATATATATATATTGAGATCAAATACAGATCAAACATGGGTCGAAATCTGACAGAATGATAGGATAAAGAACAAATAGCAAACCTTTATCAATCTAATATTTTTCACTTTTATTAAAGCCTCATCATAGAATGACTTTCCTTGCTTAACAAGGCTTCAATAAAATAACAAAAATTAAAAAGACAGAAGATAATAATTGATCTTATAAATATATCTTAAGAATCGGTTGGTTGATACCAATTTTGACTTACAGCAATATCATTGAAACACCATTTCTCGTACGATCACCGAAGTTAATTAACATCGAGTCAGTTCAGTATCTAGATAGATGCCGTAAGCTTGGATGTGCCGATGGTGTAATTGATAACGCCTCTGAATAAGAAATCGTAGAGGTGAGTTCTACTTTCAGTCAGGTTCTGCATTTTTTTTTAATTTAATTTATTTTATTTATATATTTTTTAATATGCATGTCTGTGTCAATGAGATGCAATATCATCTGAAACTCCTCGCATTTTATGGTCATCTTAAAATTTAGCTACTGTTTTAACAGTAGATGGAAAATGCAAGTGTGAAATCCGAACACGCACTGGACTAGCGAAAGGAGCATTCCAAAAGTCAAAGTGCTGAGAAACTGAAAAAATCGTTAGAAACAAAGAAAAACGTGCTGGATTGCCATGTGATATACATCTTCTTACATGGCAATGAATGGTGGACAATTTCCCCACGGGTGAAGAGAAAACTGGAGGCAACCGAAATATAAAGGGTATTGTGAATTCCATGGACGAAGCGAGTAAGCAACGAGGAAGTCTTAATGAAAATGGTAAAAATAGAAACATGCACGGAATCAGAAAGAAACAGTTGGAATTTCTTGGACATTTAATCATCACAGGACATAGTGAGAGCAAGAGAAGTAGAGGAGGAAGGCTACGAGTTACATAGATAAAGTGCTTGTGTGAAGAGATGACGGAACGGGGGTAAAAACGACTTCAAAAAGCTGCAGATTTCGCCTTATACACATTTCCTATTATCCAAGGGTTGTTGCCAGATAAAAAAAGGAAATTGTCTTGTGACACAGATATCGATTTTAATTCCATTCAAATTGTGTGTATATACGTTTACATATATATTTTAATTCAGATTTTAAAAGAGATCTACAAATTACAAAAAATTAAATAATTCCATTTATTACGGAATAATTTCCGAAAAGTTCAATGAAATTTAATAATTATTTCATTTTATACATATATTTTTTTAATCCCCAGCTTTATTATTATATTGTTCAGTCAAGAGTAGAGAGTAGAAGGAGCATATATTATTCCAATATCTTATTTCAAACTTAGTCAAATGTATGTGTGTAATACATTAGCCAAAGGTAGGAGTTGTACAGACTGGGTGGTAGGGATTGAAGAGACTGAGTGGGAGGAGCATGTATTATTGCAATGTCTTCTTTCGAAACTTAGTCAAATTGTGTATGTCCGTATGGTGATTTTCTAAGTGTAGCTTGGATGTGGCACAAGGCCGAAAGTATGGGGTACCTAATGAGGATCGAATTCACTAGTAATTGTTCTAGTGAGACAAGCTTGTTAACCATTACGCCACGCCGAGGTGCCCAAAAACAAGTAATTTTCCAAGCGTGGCACAAGGCCGAAAGTATGGGACATCCAGTGAGGATCGAACTCACTATTCAGCCGTAAATGTTCTAGCGAGGCAAGCTTGCTAACCATTACACCGCCTTAAGGTGCTCATGTGCTTATATTTACATTAAATGTCAGAAGCCCATGAAAGTCAGTCACGCACAAGAGATGCACATATTCATTACATAAATGCATGCCCGACAGTTTATGATAGATAGAAAATTAGCCGTTCTTTTAGAATGTGCAATAATTTTTATAATTTATGATTTTATAATATAGAATAATCGGTTAAATTAAAAAGAAATAATCAGCCGTCAACGGAGAATTTAAATTGGAAATTTTATATACTTAAAATATCTCGCTTTAATTGAGCATAAAGAAAAAAAAATCCTATTTTGCATGCAGACATGTCCCACTTGATGGAGACATGTGGAACTTATCTTTTAAATTAAATGATGTCATTGGGTCAAAAGTAGTTAATTATCCACTGAACGTAACTATGCATTCGACTGTTAATGAATCATTTAATGAAATTATTATGGCAATTAAACAAATATATTAATCTCACGTTTGAAAATGATCTCAGAATCGTCATGGTTCTGGCTATTTTTTTCTAAATGTTTATCCAATACAAGGCCTAAGAGCCACTCAAAGTAAAGGGCTACTAAATGAGTCTATTGTATGTACATAAATAGAGAAAGTAAGAACAGATTATTAGTTTTATTGATTGACTGATTCGTTTCCTTTACGGATTAGCAACTATTTGCAGGTTATTTAAAGCCAAATTTTTTTTTTTTTAGAATTCAAGAATTTTTTGGAGATAACAATGATTTACTGATACAAGTCCTACTAATTAACCCATAGATGGGGAGAGAGAAGAGCTGGATTCGTAGCTTTTCCAAGGGTATTTGCATGTATGTGAATATGGCGAACCCGACTGGAATTGGAACTCGATTCTTCGATTTCCAATTCCAAGCCGTTATCCATTACACCACGTCCAAGCTGGTATCCCCAACCGTTCACGCTTCTAGGTACTGACCAGGATTGACGTTGCTTAACTTTGTACGAGAACCGGTGTTTCAACGTGATATGGCCGTAAGCCACAGATTATAAGGATATGTAGGATAGATAATGGTTGACCCTTAACTTGAAGAGGTTACGATCGTAGCGACCGAGAAAGCATCTTCTTGTGAGCCCCTTCCATAAAGTATCGGTTCCCGAGAAGAAGTGTATACTAATGGCAATTCCTTATTGCAGAAAGGAAATATATTTTCTGGAACTTGTTTTAAATAATTTTTCAACCAATACAAGGCCCCAGAGACACTTAAATACATACAACAATGTTCAACGCCAAATGAAAAAGACTGAAAGAAAGATGTTTTGCGTGTAGTGGGATCGTCGGGTATTATTATTTATTTAGAGTTCTTCGAACGAAATGAAATCCTAACTTGTTGAATAGGGTTGTTGTATGGACGTAAGACGAGAAAGTATGCAGATTATGAAGATATGTATGACAGATAACGTTTGACCCTAGACTTGAAAAGGTTAAGATAATTATAATATAAAACAGAGATCGACTACTGTTTATCCGTCTTACCGGATCAACAGAGGTCAGATACTAATATTAATACTAATACTAATACTACAAACTACTTATTCAATCAGTAAGCACATCTCTTAAAGCAGGGAAACTATTAGAAATTGGAAACAAATATTAAATATGAATTAAACGAAATTCATTTGTCCTCTTGTAATTATATATAAAAAAAAGCAGGTGTCGTGCTGCCAGTTGCCAGAAAATCGGTGAGTGAACGCCGGTCCATAGCACTTTCAGTAAACAACTTCTCGGTGTTGATAAGTGTCATATATCTGGATATCTTTGTACAAATTAAAAAAGATGATAGAAAATGAATCTGTATATTCTAAATGAAACAAGATTCCTTGAAACAATAGTGATCGAGGAAGCATCCTCTCGGGAGTATGTTCCATAAGGTAGCGATTCTCAAGAAGAATCTGAGTGGAATACGGAGAATGCTTCGGTCCTGTGTACTGGCATGACGATTCCTAAATTCAAAGGTCTGAACTGGTGAAACTAGTGAATGCAGTTCGTCTGAACATTTCTCATGGTGTAGCTTCCGACGATTTGTCTGTCGGAGAGGGGTTGTACAGTTGAAAATAATTCATCACCCACAAGGCGGCGACAATGACCTTGAACTCTATCAAGGCGAGAAAGTGGGGTTTCGTATATAAAGGTGAAGAATCAAGATAGCGAACCAACGACATGCATAAGTAGCATGTGAAAAAATTACTGTGTCAGATGTAAATATAATAAAGATTTAAAGATGCAATAAAGCCAGTTCAGAGCACCACACCGTGGTGCAGTGATTAGCAAACAAGCCTCGTGGGTCAATGCTTAGTTAATGAAGCATTTAATAAAATGATTGTAACAATTATACAAAAATATGTGCCAAAATAGGCCTTGCATTCAGTATTAAGCCGGGGCTTTAGAGAAGTCAGGCGCATCAGCGGGTTGATCTAAAAGATGCCACCTAGCCACCAGGTGCACATCGGAGATGCCAAAATCAAACAAGTACAAAAATTTAAATATCTAGGGAGTATTTTAACAGACGACGGAAAATGTGACATTGAAATCCGAAGGGGCATTGAGATAGCGAAAGTTGCTTTCCAAAAGCTAAACAAAATATTAAGAAACAGGAAAATTTTGTTAGAAACAAAGAAAAGAGTACATTATTTACATTATTCGGACTATTGTCCTCATCTTTGTCGCCATATTTATCACAACGTTTCGGCCGTTGTACGCTCCGGCCTTCTTCAGGTGGTTGGAGCGTTACAACGGCCGAAACGTATTCCAAGAAAGTTCCAGAACAGTTCTAAAAAGCAAACTAAACTTGCTGCTCTTCGAACACAACGTGGAATCCATGAGTCTACAGTCGCTTTCTCACAGACGTGCCGTGGCTTCCCTCTGTCTTTTCTACAAGTATTTTTCACGGCAATTGTTCCGACGAGCTACTTTCGCTGGTTCCCAGACTACATGAACTTAAGCGAGCTACTAGGCTGGCATCTCGTTCCCACCTTTTCACTGTCAAAACGGTTAAATGTAATCGTCTCTTCTACTCAAACAGCTTCTTTTCTCGCACTTCCCGTCTGTGGAACTCCCTTCCTCTTCTGCTTCCCTGATAACTGTAATCTTCAAATATTCAAGGCACGGTCGAGTAATGGATTGAGGAATCGGAGAGTCGAGTTCGAATTCCAGTCGAATCCATTACATTCACTAACGTGGGTAAAGTATTAATCCTTTTCTTCTCCCACCTACAAGCTATGGGTAAATAGCAGGACAGACCGGGTTCTATACCCTTGGATGGCAACTGGTCTATCGCAGAAAGAAATGGCAACCTAATGCGGGAAAAATCTGCCTCGTCAGTCATGTATTGAAAGTTGTATGATCGTATCACGCATGGCACATAACTGACGAGCTAAGCAAATTATTTTTGGTAGAGTTTTTAAATCATTATGTTTTCATTTTATTTGTTTTTAATGCAATATATTAAGATATTATTTATCTATTTTGAATAAGATTATTGGAAAAATAGTTGTTGCCTAATATAATTGTTTTAATCATTAGGCTATGGATTGATTGATTCGTTTGTTTTTAACTTCTTATCAGCCCTTTGTAGGTTATTTAAAACTGAAACATAATTAGGATTGTAGGAAGTTGTTTACAACAGTAGATGTTCCCAAGCGTCCCCCTCATCTAAGGGCTCGACATTGCTTAAATTCGGTGATCGAAAGGAAACCATTGTTTCCAGCGAGATTTGACTGTTAGCCTTAAACTATGGAATTATTTATTTAACTGTGTGTGAGTGCGTATGTGTGTATATGCATCTAAGGTTGCATCAGTAATTTTCGTTCCATTCAAAGCCATATCATTAGTTTTACGTTTCTACCTAGCTTTCGAGAGCAAAATAACCACGGTACAAGACAGGCACAGCTGTTCATACCGGCATAGGTGTGCAATGAAGCCGTTGTAGTGGACATGACCAATGAAAACGCTCTGTGCATTTTAATGAGAACACGAGGCTTACTCTCTTATATTTAATATTGCCAATTTCTGTCCGCCAATATGCGTCAGTGAGCCCCTCATTTGAAACATGGACCTTACATTCTTGTCTGCGATGTCTGAGAGACTGCGCACTTCTCCTCTCTGAGGTAGGTGTTTATATGCCTGTGATACGGCTTTTTTTCCCACGTGTGTATTCCGCGTGCAGCCATACCAGGCGATCATCTCAGGTCAATTCTGCACCTAACTTCCCTGAAGGGCCCAGAGTGCAAAGTCTATTCCGGCACGATCTGGTGTGAGACACATACTACATGTGTGAAATCGAGGAAATGTGTAAATTCACCACATACAACATCAGCCGGATACAATATTCAAAATTACACGAGCAAGCCCACAGCTTTTCAGTCATGAGGAACGAACAACTAAATTAAACTATAGAAATAACAAATCCCTGTATTAAACAAACTATCAGTCCTGAGATTTTGCGGTAACAAAAGCGGAAACAAGCAATTTGCTTTCTTCAACAACTAATAAATGCCAACTAATAAATCATCGCGTGGGTCTGTGATGTCACGCATATGGACCCCAGTACTTGATTTTTACAATAAATACTTCAAATATATTTAATTTTATCATTACAAGGTTTAACTAGTATGATAAATGTCCACTGTAGGGTATGAACCAGTGAGGATCGAATTTTTTAAAAAATAATGACGACTAGATTACTAAGATTTTTCAGGGTTCAATTTAAACTTTAAACAACTTAAACTATAGATTTAAACTGAAATCTCGGAGCAAGTCGCCATTTCTTCCATTTCTCGTTGTAAACTTTTCACGCTTTTAGAAATCTCGCAGCTATCTCAGTAACCAGATAGATAGATAGATAGATAGTGGAAACTGAGATAGATAGATAGATAGATAGATAGATAGATAGATAGATAGATAGATAGATAAATTAGCAGACTGGTGCAGACATATCCAGAAAAGGGATAATATGACTCATATGTAGTTGCTTTTGTTCTGTTTTATTTTATTTTTTTATAATCGTAACCGTTTTATTTGCCCTAGTTAATTGTCGAAGAAAATGTACGTTTTTTATAGAAACAATTTTCAAATACCTTAAATATACATACGTCTGTGAATAGCTGAATAATTTGTAATTGGATAAATAATTAAAATAAAAATTACACATGAATAAAAAGAAAGCCAGTAAAAAAAAAACGAAAATGAAAAAATATGAAAGAAAGAAAGAAAGAAAGAAAGAAAGAAAGAAAGAAAGTATTATTAGTGGGGAAGAGGAAATATAAAAAAGAAAAAGAAGGCATGAACAAAAAAAGATAGATAGATAGATAGATAGATAGATAGATAGATAGATAGATAGATAGTGCATGTGAGTGAGTGAGTGAGTGAGTGAGTGAGAGAGAGAGAGAGAAAAGAGGGAAAAACAAAAAATCGGGTTTTTTGGTCTGGTCGGTCGGTCCCATTGCGACTTTTGCAGATATTCTCTGGTGTCGCTAAGGTAGAAGAAGGAAAACTCACTGCCCACGAGAGAATCAATTTGCCTGTTAGTCGATTTTCCAGATTACATCCTGCCTCTTTTTTAGACATATATTATTTATGGCGGGTTGGCCGCATTCGCTCGTTAACGCGTTATTAACAAATGGGGAATGCTATACTGCGCCGTTTTGCACATCGAGGCATAGATAACGTGATCCGTCCTGGTCTACCCTGTGGCTAAGATAGTTAGGGTCTTCCAACTCGTGTCAGAGGTCGGTGTTTGAGCTCGGATAAAAAGCGGGTATTTCGGATACTGATGTTTTTAGACAGATATGCCCTTCCTGCGTGAAAGATATAAAATCTTTCTACCTTCCTGTTTGCCTATCGCCAGGTTCACATTCCTCCTGGTAAATTGAACTTGTTTACTGTTTAGGATTGGGTTTCTGGTTCTTTCTAAAGTCTACTTTAACTCTATACTTCTAACGTCTCCGCCTAAACTCTGAAATTTACACATTTTTTTCCTCAATAAGAGTAGATACGTTCACCTATCACCTGGTTTATACTCCTATCCGGTCTTTTGAACAAGATTTGAGGTTTATTCCTTGCTTCCTGTTTAAGATTGGTATTCCAGTTCCTTCTAATATCTCTTCTTTCTCTTTCACTACAAGTAGCAACTTGCGTCTTAGTAGCCTTAATTGAGGTGAACTGATTAAAAAATATCTCTGACCTATTTTAAACACGACAATATCAAACTAGTTACTTATTCTCAACTTCGTCAAAAGTATCTGTTCAGTATCTTCCATATAGAAGCCAAGATATTTAATTTATCTGAGCTAAGGCTCAAGTTGAGCCCGTATATAGGATCCATCGCTAAAGATGATGGGAAAAGGGTTGATTCCTTCTACTTCATTCATACTCTGTGTCAGATCAGGCCAAGAATGGAGTCTGGCTGCCATATCTAGGCTGTGGAGTAATGGCTGTGGCGTAATGGATAGCGGCATAGAGGAATCGGGAGAGCCGAGTTCGAATTCCAGTCGAATCCATTACATTTACTTACGTGCTAATACCCTTGGGAAAGATATGAATCCTCTTCTTCTCCTCCAGCTATGAATAAATAGCAGGACAAACCGGGTTCTATAGCCTTGGATGGTAACTGATCTACAGCAGAAAGAAATGGCAACCTACTGCGGGAACAAAATCTGCCTCGTCAGTCATGTATCGAAAGATACATGATCGCTTAAGCGTGTATCACGCATGGCACAAAACTGACTGAATTGTCAAAATGCGTCTACGCGGCCTTGTGGGTGATTAATTATTTTCAACCCTGCAACCCACTGACAAAACGTTGCCTCCCGCTATTTTCATGGCAAATGGTCAGACGAATTACATTCCACCAATTCAGACCTTAGCTGTAAAGGTCCGAATTTGGTCATGCTACGTAGACCTGAACAAATTCTCCCTCGTTTTCTTCATATTCCATTAGTAAGAAGAAAGTTCTATTCGGGCAGATTCTTCCCAAGAACCTCTGCTTTGTTGAATAGACTTCCG
Source organism: Acanthosepion pharaonis (assembly GCA_903632075.3). NCBI lineage: Eukaryota > Metazoa > Mollusca > Cephalopoda > Sepiida > Sepiidae > Acanthosepion > Acanthosepion pharaonis. The sequence continues at coordinate 1,273,187 of CAHIKZ030003422.1, forward strand.
AAAGGATGATTACTATAATCTTAAACTCTTCAAGTCTAAGGTCAACCACTATCTATCATACATATCCTTATAATCTGCACTTCATACCTCCATCTCTGACATACATACAACAAACTCTTTCAGAAACCATCTACCTTGAGTGACTCGCGGGCTTTGTATTGACTGAACATTTAGTAAATGAAAGAAAAAAAAAAGGAAAAATAAAACCTTTCTACTTATTCCCTCATTTAACCAAAATCCGTGCTCAGCCAAAGTTTGGTTTTTCGTTTGGTTTGGTTTGTTTTGTGACATATCAACCACAATGTCAACAAAATTTTTATTGCTGGTAATATTTTTTCCAGAAATTATTGCTGGTAATATTTTTTCCAGAAATTATTGCTGGTAATATTTTTTCCCAGAAATTATTGCTGGTAATATTTTTTTCCCAGAAATTATTGCTGGTAATATTTTTTCCAGAAATTATTGCTGGTAATATTTTTTAAATATATTGCTGTTAATAATTTATTGCTGGTAATTTTTTACAAAAACCTATTGTTGGCATTAAAACCTATTTTTACACTTTCATGGTGTTTTGGTTTGTTTTTTTACCCCAGTTTGGTGGTTAACTATTTGCCCATAGCTGGAACCCTAACAGGTGCTACCACCCCGGGAGAGGGTGGACCTGAGAACACCAGCAATTAAGAGGTGGTTCCACGCTCCTCAAAACCTCCTGATCACGCCTTGCTGTTGGATGTAGTTTATCGTCATACCCAGGACACGCTAAGCCGAGTTTAATAAAAGTAATTGGATTTAACGTAATTAGATAACTATATATAATTTATATATATATATATCAAGAACAATTTTAGCTGAAAGAAGTATGACATAGTGAAAAAAAAGTTTTCGCGGTACACATTTCATTCTTTAGGATTTTATCAGACTAAGTTTGTATTTATATTGGTGCGACTGCACATGCGCAAGATACGAAAGACAGACGCTGAGAATCTTAAATTTTGAAATGTTTTTATTTTTAATGCATTATGGGTATCACTAATAATAATAATAATAATAACCTAGCCGATTTCATTTAGATTCTTTTTCTTGTTTATACTTCCATCACTTTTGTTATTAAACGCCTAATTTAACGTAATTTAATTCACCAATCTGGACAGACTACAAATTCCGTCGTCTGGCGCATTTGTCTCAATGGTTGGAGACTGAATAGTAAGCATCAAATATCTATCTTTTTTTAATATTGATAATGTCGACAGCTGCAATGAACTACAGTACATATGATACCCTTACGACTCTAATGGGTTACTGGACTCGTCATCTAACGAATATTAAGAACATATTCGGAAGTGCATCTAAATTGATAATTGATAGGTGATATAACGGGTATCTTCACCCGATATAGACTCCGACTCGGAGTCCTCAGTTTAGAAAAAAAACGTCTCGCCGTTTCTTTGTTTGAGGGTAATATGCCATCGCTAGTGACATAGCTGATAAATCCGGCCCGCTCGAACATGGAATCTTAAATATGAAACACAAAAGAATCTCCGGCAGTTGTTGGGAATTATTACAAGTAAGACCATATCTTTTCCCAACTTTTTCACACTGTTTGTTGTGTTAATATGTGTTATAGATTCTCTGCGTGGGACAAATGTAAATATGTGCATATAATTTTGTTTATGATTTAGTGGTTTAAAACTCTCTCTGAAAACAAAGTATGTTTGTTATTCCTGAATTTAAGAACAAACAATAAATTTATTGTTAACACACAAAATAATGAATGAATTACACAAATTAATTACATTGTGTGCCAAATGATGGCCAATATGTATGCAAATTATCTATGTAAATGAAATATATACCCTTTTAAAATATGAATTATAATACTGCGTAAGGTCCTCAGAAAAGAAAGCTACATATAAAATGTAGGAAAGGAAAAAATATTTCTCTGCATAGTTTTCAAAGAATTGGTACAATTTTCGAAGCAAAATTCGTCATAACAGCGAAGAATAGTACAATCACACCAGTCAAAGAATTTTCCTTGGTGTGAGAGCGATTTTGATCTTCCCTTCAATTCTCGTCTGGTCGTTGTCAAATTTATTCTGTATTATTTTCTTTCTGGGTTCCAGCAGCAGATGTTCGTCGTCTCCTTTTTATTTAATTCATGTACCCCCTTTTATTACCTACAGGTAGGTTCAAAATTCACTTCTCCGAATTTAGAGGGAAACTTCTTGATTGGTTCTGGATGAAAAACAAACGCAGCTGTTTTCCACAAATCGAAATGTACCAAAATTATTTTTTAAATTAAAAAATTAAGCAAGAGCCCAACGCAGTGTCTGCTTTCTCTCAGAAAAATGGACGATACACGCTCAAGCAGCTAAAATTTCTCATATTACTTCCATTTATATATTGTATATTGCTTATTCCGTTTATATATTACTTACATCGCTTTATATATTGTTTACATTCCTTTATATATTGCTTACTTCCGTTTATGTATTGCTTACTTCCGTTTATAAATTGTTTACATCGCTTTATATATTGTTTACATTCCTTTATATATTGCTTACTTCCGTTTACATATTGCTTACTTCCGTTTATATATTGCTAACTCTCGTTTATATATTGCTTACTTCCGTTTAACCAGACATTCCTATCAGAATCTTAAGCTCATTTTAGATAAAAATTTGATTTATTTAAATAACCAAACAATTATAAAAACGCTATCAAAGAAACAACGGTTTATTAACAAAAATCATAAAAAACTAGACTGAAAATGAATAAGAAACGGTTATTTTTTAAAGCTGAATATTCAAATTAGTTATCTCCACGAAGAAAGAACTATTAAGTTGGACAAGATATAAGACACACGTTGGTGGCATACAAATTTTTAAAAACTGTTTTTTCTATGCTCTTTTATTATTACGAGCATTTTTGGAAAGACGCCTTAGCGTATAGACATCCTCACAATATTCAGTATTGTTGACGTTATTGCTAACATTTTTGTCGAGATTTACAAACTCGACGTTTCGTTCAACAAACAAATCGATGAAATTTCAATATGCTGATTTGTTTGCAAAAATACTTTGACAAAAACCTTACTTTACTGTTTTATAAATTTCTTAAGTTTAATTTAATTTTATAAGACTTCATGATAAACAATATTTTTTAATAAAATTTCTTCTTTTTTTCTTTTTTTTTTTTCATTTTTTCCTTTTTAACAGCGAAGAATAAATTCCCAGGATTTCTTACTCTTCAGCATGCAACATACAACTCGTCATCCGAAAATATTTCTTTCTGGAAACAAATTTAAATTTTTGAAGCGTTTGATCTTGTGATTTGTTTATAGTTCTCGCAACGCAGGATGAACTGGAAACTTGATTCTTGTATACATAAAATTTTAATGAAAAGATATGCAAAAAATACAATATTGCATTTTTATTAAATAAGTATTTGTTATTTTAATCATTAAATTGTTTTTAGAATAGTATGAGTAATTTGTATGTTAAATAATAAAACTTCAATTTTTTTTAAAAATTCACAAAAATTTATTGTACTAAGCTACATACTCTAGTAAAACCAACTGTACTTTGTACCCCCTTACCTGTACTTCTTCCCAAAATTTGATTTCAATCAGTCAATGTATGGCTATTTTAGAGGGTGTGAAAGATGGACGGACGGATGGACTAACGGAAGTAACAGAATTTTATATATAGAAATGCTTAGTTTATCTTCAAGCAGTAATTCTCTCTCACTTTGACTAAAGAAGAAGAGTTAGGGTTAATACCTTATGTTTGAAGTGTCTTAATAGATAAGTGCCGGCTGAGCCAACTAATTCTTCTCCTTAAACTCACATATGCGTGGATTTGCCACTTTAAACTTGGCGTTGGTGCCATATTCCATTCGATTAGATGTCCGGATAAATACTATAATAAAATAGCATACATTTAATTCCTTTCAGGGTAACGAGCAGACACACAAAAACTTTAATTTTTTTAAACCGCCTCTGAATCTGTTCATGCAGGCAATTAGTTCTGCAATTGGGCGTAAATATCGTTGGTTCAGTAAGTGTTCCTCCACTGATAGCAATAACTGCGGATGACGGGATTTTTTTGTCATTGCAGTTCTGTTGATTATTTTTATATATAATTTATTTACGCTGACTTTTTTAATTATTGAAACTTACAAAGCTTTTCTTCTTATAATTCAAAGTTAAAGGGAGTAAGATTATATTGCTTAAATTTCTTCATTGGAAAGAGTTTATATGTCTTTAAAATCAGCGTACGTAATTTTAGTGTTTTACCGAGGATTTTACCTCTGACCCTGAGGGTAAATGTACAACTTGCGATGGAGCAAACCTATATATTTACGCTTAGCTTAGCTTAGTCCTGCGTTCACCCATAAGCATATGGAATCCAGTGAAGATCGAACTCATTACCGCTATAATGTCCTGTATAATCGCTAACAGCTGTTCCTGTCGATGCACTTTTAGCATTTTCGTTATTCACCAAGATTCTTCTTCGACACATGGGAAAAACGTTTTGTCCGAATCGCTTTTCGAAATTGCTGTTTGTTTTCCAAAAATGTGTATGAGGATAATCAATATCTCTCTCTCTCTCTCTCTCTCTCTCTCTCTCACACACACACACACACACACACACACACACACACTCTCTCTCTCTCTCTCATGTCACTTCAGAATGCCGATGATCATGGTCCTCCACAACTTCTTTTATTTTGCTGCTTTCTGAAATACCTGCTTCTTTCGCTATTTAGTTTTTGTGGTATTTTCTCCTTGATCTATTTTTTTTCTCAAACTGCTTTCCACTATTTTTCTGGCTTTCATTCGCCCTGTGGTTTCTAAACATTTCATTTGTTCTTTCTTATTGTGTCCCAAAATGATTTTCCTCGAGATGCGGAAGGAGAGATAGAGAGGTAACACATGTTTATAGCTATGAAAATTCTTGCCTAGATAGTAAACCAAAGAGAGAAATAATCTTTCTTTGTCGAAGATAATTGCAACAGACTTGACATTTCGTCGTCATGATAAGAAAAGAGATCGACCATTCGAATCCTGAAATTCTCCCCAAAGCCCCACTGAGCCGCGTGGACTTGTTAAACAAGTACACACACGTTTTACGTGAATGCCTAAGACGTGATGTTGATACAATTCATTCAAATCAGTTCACGCTTCTTTATCAAGTTTCGACCTACATGATATATGACCTACTTCAGATGCTTGTAACATTCTGTAGCCTTCTCGTAATTTCGAACCAAGTTCTTTATTCAACCCACTTATATGCTCAAGTTCAGTGAAAGACACAAGGAACATCACAAAAAGGAATTTAAAATTAACTGACACGAGTTATCTCCTAGAAATGAGAACAATCTACCCCATTGATTGAATAAAGGGTTGGATTCGAAATTCCTGGAACATTAACAACTACAACAGGCATCTCAAGATGACAGCGTGAAAACGAAGGAAAACGTCGAAATGTTCTAACGATTCAAGATGGTAATTTTCTACGGGTAACTTAGATGTGGCACAAGACCGAAAGTATGGGGCACCCAATGGGAATAACCAAGATGAGGACGATAGTTCTTCCAGGAATATCGAAAGGAAACTCTTTATTCGAAATGTAGGCTATTTTCATTATTTTGCCGGTAACGTCCAGTTGTCCTTCCAAGGACATTTCCGAACTTTGTCAATTATTCCTAATAATGCCAATCGACTTCTTCACTGATTCGATGCACAATAGGTGCCTATAAGTTTTCTGTATGACTAAGATCCGAATATGCATTGAGATGGCCAAAGATGCATGCCAAAAGCTAAGCAGAGTATTAAGAGACAGAAAAATTTTGTTGGAAACAAAATAAAGACTAATGAATTGTTAAGTTATATATGTCCTCCTGTATGACAATCTCCTCAAAGATAAGAAAGAGACATGAAGCAACAGAAATGTGGTTCTACAGAAAGATGCTGAGGATACTATGAGCTGAATATGTGAGCAACAATGAGGTTTTGGAGAGAATGGAAACAAAAGGAAAACTTATACTTAACATCAAGTAGAAGCAGTTGAAATTTTTGAAGCATGTAATGAGGAAAGAGGGCTTTGGAAAATCACGGGACAGATTGAGGAGAAGAGGAAATGCAGGGTGTAAAATACTTGATGGGTTTGAGTAAATGAATGACAGAACAGGGTTTGGGAGAAATAACAAAGAGATAAAACTACAATGGACAGGAAAATGTGGCGGGCCATGATAGCCGATGTCCTGAAGGGAGACGTCAAATAAAAGAAGAAGAATCTGACTAAGAAACTTTTCCCAACGGAAGAAATTAAGTGACATTTAGACCAAAAATAGCTTTTGTGCATAAAATATATTATGGACATATCGTCATTTTTGTCTTAAGAAAAATATTTCGATAAATAATGAAATTTTCATTTTTTTTTTAATTAAAATCATTTATAAGCTTTTAAATCTTTTTTTAATTCTATATCAATGTGTAGCAGTCAAGTGTTGTTCTTATTAAATGAAAACTGTATTTACTAATCATTAAATGGAAAACTTCGCTACAATTCCATGACCTCCAATATTTTAAAAAGAATTTTGAATTTATTTATGTGCGTGTTGATTTTTGTAAATACGGATGTTCAAACGCGACATTATCAGAAAATAAGAACACTAACTATAGTAAAATTAAAATTTATTGGCAATTTTCTAACATTCCCTCAACAATTTTCTTCCTAAGTTAGACTTCTTTCTTTCTATGTGCCGTGTCCTTTCAGGGCGTACACGATCACGGTTCTCCATCTCCCTCTATCCCTTGCAACTCTCAACACGTTCCTTCACCCTGCCACCTTCCCCAGACAACATTCTTAAGAACCTAAAAAATATTAGATTGCTTAGAATATTTTCTTAAATTTTAAGGATATTGGGTAGTTAAAAAAAATGATATAATATAAAAAATATAGGTCATCTCTCTTTGGGAGATGGCGCCTGCTGATAATGAGAAGTGTCTATTGAACTGATGAGAATGGGCATAACCCAAAATTAAGTGTAAAATAGGATTTCGAGCGCCAAAGACAGGCGATTAGAATAATACGAAGCCCACTTTAAGAACAGGCGTGCTAGACACAATCTAACCTAAATAATGCGAGGACAATGCAACTAACAAGCAAAATATGAACACCATTCAGATAGATGCAACATCTATTTCAAACAGACCTGGATTTTGTCCCCGATGCTTTGACTTTTAACAGCTAAAAGAATACGCTTTTTTAGCAATCCGCTATACTTTTCCTCGTTATGTATTGTGTTTTTTGTGTAAAGTATGTTTTAAAATGTTTCATCTTTAGGCGTGAAGATTGCGTTTAAGCATGAAACAGACCGTCGCCACTGGGTGTTGACTTCAATGTCCACTTTTTTTTATTGACATACGCTCTAGCCCTGATATTAGACACTTTTACAGACGCTCGCTCAGGCACATTTTTTGTGTTTGCTCAACACTCACAAAGTGGTTTATACTGCAACTATGCTGAGCAGACCTTAATTACAGTTTCCGGAAGAGAGTGTGTTATCTGGTGTGATCAATAATTTGAACAAAGCCAGCACGCCCAACACAGCTATCGACGGCCCATAAGAGTTACGTCTACCCAATTTCACTCACAAGGCTTGGGTCAACCCGTGATATCGTCTACATATACATACATACATGCATAAACCGACAAGGTAGATAGATAGATAGATAGATAGGCAGGCAGGCACCTCGAGGCGGTGTGATGGTTAGCAATATTGTCTCGCTAGAACAGTTCCGATTGAATAGTGAGTTCGGTCCTCACTGGGTGTCCCGTACTTTCGGCCTTGTGCCACATCTAAGCTATGCTTGGAAAATCATTAGATCGGTTGATTATTTTTTAAACCTTACTTGTATTTTTTTTAATAATGAAAGTAAAATAAATTTCTAATGTCAAAGCACCTTAAACTTTAGTCTTTTTGCTTATTGTTGTCTTTTCTTTTTTTTTCTTTTTTTTTGTAAGGAAGCAACTGATTTATTATGACTGTCAGATTTAAATGGAAATTTGTCATTGAAAGAAGAAAAAGATGTAAAAAGTAAAAAAAAAATGCGAACAAGCCATAAAAATAGGTTGACGGAGGAAATGCTTGAGAAAGAAGGAAAAGAAGAGTAAGAATTTGTAAGTAACAAATGTAGAAAGAGAAAGTCGAAGGGTTTTTATAGAAAAGAAAGGAAAAGGAAAAAGAAAAGGGAAAGAAAGAAAGAAAGAAAGAAAGAAAGAAAGAAAGAAAGAAAGAAAGAAAGAAAATGAAAACGAAAATATATCAAAAAAGAAGAAAGGAACGGAGGAAAAAAAGGAGACAAAGATAATTGTGTTGGACGAATGAATGGGCGGGTTTATTTTGGTCGGTCCCATTGCGACTTTTCCGGATATTCTCTGATGTCGCTAAGGAGAAAATAGGGAAAAATTCACCGCCCACAAGAGAATCAATTTGCTTACTGCTAAGATACGCGCTTCCCGCCTCACAATCAATGTATGCGTGGCGGGAGGGTGCGCGCGTTAATTCTTACCTGAGCATATTAAAAGATACCAATTTTTGTATAAACCTCTGAAATTATATACTAGTTTATATTTACTTATATGGATGCATCTATATATTGTCTGCGTATAATGTATACTTGCATCTTTTTAAGAATTGCTTTACGCGAACTGAGGTCGACCCATAACCGCCCAATTTGTTAAGGCGTTGGCTCATTAATTAATTATGATACTTTAGTAAATGTATTATATGTGTTTAATATAGTATTTGTATTTAAATGGATTTAGATAGATAGATAGATAGATAGATAGATAGATAGATAGATAGATAGATAGATTCAGTTAAGTAACTCGCTCATGTGTAGCTAACATATATACGTAAATGTGTCATACATATGTATAGCGCTTACGACCATATTACGTTAAAATACCGGTTTTCGTGCAATCACCGAATTTAAGCAACGTCGAGTCTGGTCAGTACCTAGATGGTTGACTGTTTGGGAATACTAGGACCAGGTACTGTAAGCTTGGATGTGCGGCTGGTGTAATGGATAACGTCTCGAGATAGGAGTTCCGAACTCCAATCCAACTCGGGTTCGTTGTTCACTTATGTGCAAATACCCTAGAAAAGAGTACGAATCCACCTCTTCTCCACCACCTATGGATTAATTAGTAGGACGTATCATTACATCATTATTATCTCTAAAAGAATTCCTATAATCTAAAATATTTTCTGGCTTTAAATAACCTGCAAACTACTGATAGGCCGTAAAAACAAATCAATCAATACATATGTATCCTATATGTGCGGTTACAAAAATACATTCTCTCTCTCTCTCTCTCTCTCTCTCTCTCTATATATATATATATATATATATATATATATATATAATTTTTTAAATTGATTCCATCGCGACACAGAAATTACTATGTTCCGAAACTGGTCATCCATATTCAAGTTTAGTTTCAATATCAAACCTTAACTGTTGGATGACAATTTCATCCGGAGCCTGATAAAATTAGCCACTGCAGCCAGACAAAAAAAAAACAACCTAACCTTACACGACTCCAAAAACTTGACATATAACAAACACCCCTAATTTCATCAAAGTAGAGACCCCTTCATAATGAAAAAATAATCCTAGATTAAACCTTCATTTCAAAACTATAAATGAGTATAACATTTCGTTGCTTAGTTATTCCAAATATCGCTTGAGGATGGAACTGTCATCCAACAGTTAAGGTTTATTATTGAAATTAAACTTGAATACGGATGGCCAGTTTCGAAATAATAATAATTTAGGCTCTACTTCTGTATCGAGCACTGTTTTTTAAAAATAAAAACAAAAATACTAAAGAAATTAGCATCATCAATCTAACAGTTCTTTCTTATTATATCGACATACATACACACACACACACACACACACACACACACATATATATATATATATATATATATATATATATATATATATATATATATATATATATGTATGTATGTATGTATTAATCAGTGCTCTTCCACATGGCAGTAAAGCCACTAAGACACAAAGGGTTACTGAGTGTGGAGGAATTAGCAACAGAAACATTAATAATGAGCAGAAAGAGAAAAGTGTAATCAAGAGGACAGTAGATAGCGATTAATATTGCATCTAAATTTTTGCAGATTAAAGTTGACTGGAAAGCATTGAGCCGAAAGGGAATTCTACAAGCGAGAAGTCTGAGAAAAGAAACTGCTAGCATAGAACTTACGGTTAGCTATGGCCAGCTCGGCTGTAAATTGATGAGATCTCGACGCCAGTCTAATACCGCGCTTAAATTCAAAAAGTCTAGGTTCCGTATCGAAGAACTCATCCGAACAATTACCATGAAAGCATTTATTTATATGAAAAAACACAGGGTGGCAACCTTACGGCGATGGGAAAGTGACCTCCACCGAGTCACCAGATCAAGACAGATAATATTACTGATTCTTCTTTGGATTTTATCAAGGAGCTCAAGGTAAACTGTGGAAGTACCGGACCTTGTGTGTGTGTGTGTGTGTGTGTGTGTGTGTGTGTGTGTGTGTGTGTGTGTGTGTGTGTGTGTGTTCGTGTGTGTGTGTTGTAATTTTTGAGTAACTAATAATTTTTTTTTAATCAGACATTAGTTCGTATCATTAGAGTCGTTACTTTTAGTAAGTACATTTGTTTCACTGTTTAAAAAATATGTGTAGCGAAGCAAGCGTAACCATTAAATATAACGTTCATAGTAATAATAAATATATAATTTATTATATTATCTTGTATTTATTGACAATTCATCTATTAAACTGTTTTACGATTACTAATTGAGTAAATAACTATCATCGAACCAAATTCGGAATAATTAAGCTGAAAAATAATCTGGTGGTCGAATAAATTTGTGCACAATTACAGATAGATAGATAGATAGATAGATAGATAGATAGATAGATAGATAGATATGAATTGACTGATTTAGATAAATAGATATGAATTGACTGAGATAGATAGATAGATAGATAGATAGATAGATAGATAGATAGATAGATAGATAGATAGATAGATAGATATGAATTGACTGATTTAGATAAATAGATATGAATTGACTGAAATAGATAGATAGATAGATAGATATGAATTGACTGATTTAGATAAATAGATATGAATTGACTGAAATAGATAGATAGATAGATATGAATTGACTGATTTAGATAAATAGATATGAATTGACTGAAATAGATAGATAGATAGATAGATAGATAGATAGATAGATAGATATGAATTGACTGATTTAGATAAATAGATATGAATTGACTGAAATAGATAGATAGTCACTGGTCTTGTTAAGGTGGCTACCCAAGCAAGCCCTATTACAGACGCCTGCTCAACCCACAGAGTACAGCTATGTTATATACTGCAACTCTACTGAGCGAACCTTGGTTTCAGTTTCTGGGAGAGAACACATAATCCGACTTGATCAATTTCTTGAATAAAGCCAGTACGCTCAAACTCTCGGTCACGATGACTTGTGAGCTCTTGCTACCACAAATATAGACTGATTTCCAACGATTGCATCAACCCAATTTCACCCACAAGGCTTGTGTCAACCCGAGAACCAATTCCAACCACTCGCTCGGTCGAGTTTTGTTGGGATTCGCTTTCTTGACTTGAAGCTATCTTTGTATCTCTTTTTTAAATAATTTCACACAAAACAAGGGGTGGGAACGCCACTAGTACGCAGAATGTTACAGAGAGTGAAAGTGAGAGAAAAGATTGAGTAAAGCCGGGATTGAGAAAAGTATAAAAATGAACGGGGTTTAAAACAACAGAAGATGGCGATTGACGTTGCATTTACATTTTTGAAGACTGTAGTTTTCAAGGAAAATTAAACGGAAGGGAGTTGCACTGTCGGGAAGTGCGAGATAAGAAACATTGGAGTAGAAGGGGCGGTTACATTTAACTATTACAGCAGTAAAAGGGTGGGACCTAGATGCCAGTTTACTAGCACGCTTAAGCTCATCAAAGCAGTTTCCATGAAAATATTTGTAGAAAAGACAGAGGGAAGCCACATCACGTCTTTGAGGAAGTGACTGAAGTCGAGATGCCAAATCAGGATTAATTATATTGCAGATCATTCTTTGGATTTTGTCAAGAAGCTCGTGATGAATAACAGGATCACCAGACAAAATATGGCAACAGTATTCAATGGACGGCCACACCGTAGCTTTATAAATGTGCAAAAAAATCTTCTGACACGACACAACGAACCATCTTTCCTTGGAGTAGATGCAGCTATTGATTCAAGTCAGCTGAAAACTGAAGGCCAAGAAGAGGCAAAGACACTCTCCAGAAGTCGAGCATCAACCATACTGACAGGGAAGTTTCTCTAAGGAGGTTAAATCAAAGCAGTTTAGTTTGGGAGACATTCAAATTTACAAGCCATTTTCTCGCTCAGGTAACCACTGATTGAACGTCTATTTCAAGAGCAGCGGCCAGCTTAACTTTGTCAGCCCTGTTGAATTTGCTATTGAGATAGGAGTAAATGGTTGTGTCACCTGCATAAATGCCTACTTGGGAACTGATGACATCAAGAAGATCCTTGATGAAGATCAGAAATATTGTAGAATGCAGGATAGAAATTTGGGGAACACCAGCGTTCGTATGTAAGGTACTGGATGAGAACCCGTTTAAGACAGCCTTCATTTCACTGTTTGATAGGAATGATTGGATTAAATCAAACAATATCTTTGAAGCTTACGTAGAAGAGCAGCATGCCAAACCCTGTCAAACGCCTTTGAGATATGTAGAGGCACAGCTTGAGCTTCGCCGTTATCATCAAGAACTTGATATACCTATTCAGTGATGGCCGTAAGCACGTCAGCGATAAACCTAGAAAAACGGAATCCATATTGTTTGTCGTGAGAGGTAATATGCTTAACCATTTCAGCATTGATTAAAGCCTCGAATGTTTTTTTTTTTCAGCAGTAGGAGACTAATGGGCCGGTAGTTAAAGGGGTCAAAAGGTTTTCTAGAGTTCTTAAAAAAATTAACTACATAAGAGGGTTGGAATGCAGAAAGTAGCGAGGCAATAGTCGTAGAGTTTGAAGAGAATTGGAGCCAGCTCGGGAGCACATTTCTTTAGGACGCCGGCTGGGATTCCGTCACCACCAATGGGTGTAGAATTTAGAAATGATGTCCGAGACCCATGACGAGACTATGCACATATCACTCAGTAGAACCCCTGTTATAAACGGGTGAATTAGGTGTGGGTACTCCAAACGAGTCGAGTGTTGAGTTGGAAGAAAATTTCCGAGCAAAGCATTCAACCTTGTCTGTTGTGGATGTCAGTACTTCGAATTGATTGAATAGAGGAGAAATAGATTGAGAATTTGATGTTGTTCAAGCACAACTCTTACGAAGCCGCCTATAATTTATAGAACAGAACTTGGGAGATGATATACGTTGTTTCATTCTATCAGTAACCAGTAACTTGGCTTCAATGAGAACACGCTTGCACTCTTTACAAACAAAGAGACGTCTGTTGCAATCAGACGTGTCGCTCTGAAACAGCCGGAAGAAGTGATTCCCGTGGGCTATAGCAGCCGAGCATACAGCTGAGAACCAAGTTTATGAAGGAGGTTTAACTTGGTATTTCCCTGCTGGAATGAAGCATCGATGCGAGCTTTCATCCAGGAGGAGACCTCAGATGCGCATTTTTTTAATAGGATGATTAAAAACTTCATTCCAAGGGATGTCATGAAAGAAATCACGGAACGAGTCGCAATTTGCCTGTAGATAACAGAAAGATATTCTGTTGGCAGGAGGTTCTGGTGGGAGAGAGGAAGGAGATGTATACAGGTACTACCGTATGATCAGAGTTGCCAAGAGGGTAGAGCTGCGTAGTACGACAAGAGTCAGGAACAGAGGTAAAAATGAGATAGAGAAGAGAAGCGTGTCCGTCGGGGTTACTGGGGAAACGCGTGATTGAGAAGTTAAGGGCTTGGATGCTAGTGAGGTCAGTGACAGAGAGTTTAAGCCACCTGGTATGGTGGGCATTAAAGTCACCGAACACGAATATATTTGCAAACGGATCTAGGGAGATGGCCTTGTCTATATTGTCGGAAATACCATCTAGCACGCAACAGTCACGAGAGGAAATGTAACGGTAGAGAAAGAAGAGATAGCAGACTTGGTTAAGTAGAGAGAGCCGGAGACATATGTAAGAATGCTCAGGAGATTCAAGTGAGAGTTCCCTAGCCAGCAGGAGATATTCGTGGGCATAAATCATATGCCATGCATGTGGACATTAGAGTCCATAGATAGCCAGGAATCGAGAAATCAGACGTGGGGGTTGAAGAATTAAGATTAGTTTCGCAGAGAGCTAGGATGTCCGAAGACTTTTCGAAGAGAAAAGATACCACACTGCAAAAGTTGGTACGAATATTACGTATGTTGGAGAAAGAAAAGTTAAGGGTTTTTGGGTTATTGCCGGACGGGTTTAGATTTACATCTTTGGTCGTTTATAGCCTTAATGTGCTATTTTGGTAAGTTAACGCCTGGGTTAGTAGTAGAAGTTGGTCGTCTGATGTAACATGTGCAGGAAGGGAACGGGCGCAGACTGCAATATAGTGTGGCCTCGGGGTTGCCCACCAGTGGTGCTTGCAGGGACACCTATCCATGCGCGACATGGTACTGCAAGAAACCTGGTATTATACAACTGTTGATCAGAGCAGCCTCTCATAACTTTATGCAAGAGTTCGGCCCCCTCGATTTCCTAACTACCAGTCGGGAACTGCAACCAGAAAACTGCCAACACGATACCCTCAATATGAAGAGACAGAGCCACCAACCACGCATATCACAAAAAATTAATAACGGCACCACTATTAAAACGAGAGAAAAGGAAACGAACCGGGAACTCTTTCCTAAACAGGAAGCATAATAGAAGCCTCTACTCCTGTTCAAGAGAAGAGGAAGAAGTATGGACCGGGCGATAGGAGGGCATATCTAATCTTATTAGAAAACAAAAACAGGAAACAATCCCGGGCTTGACTTCCTCATAAGTTATTTCAAAGAATGAGCTTTCAGATAACTTATTTGAAGAGTCGAGCCGCAGCCCACAGACGCTCCATCACAAACATGTATACATACCTGTGCCCCAGGGAGTTAAAAAAATAAAAATAAAGTAAAAAAATGAAATTAAATGAAAAATTAAATTAAATAATTAAGTCTTAACTTAGTATAAGTCCGAATACCAATTCTTTCAAACTGCGTTCTCATAATCCCCTGTCAGTAACCCACACTCCCAAAAAATTCATTAAATGCTGCAATCCCAATCAATTAACATTACGTTAACAAACGCGATTCTGAATATATATATATATATATATATATATATATATATATATATATATATATATATATATATATATATCACTAATTCAAAAGAAACCTCAACAAAATGCAGAAAGCACTGGACAGCCGTTTCGTCCCATATTTGGGACTCATCAGCAGTGGGCATCCATTATCGAGAACTAAAAAACCCGACAGTTACATTATCAGGCAAATGTCATACCAACTGTTCCAACGTGCCTCGGTGACGAAGAGGTAACGAATCAGACTCGATATAACCCGAAACCCGTTGGAATAGTTGGTATGACATTTGCCTGATAACGTAACTGTCCAGGTTTCAATTCTCAGAAGTGGATGCACACTGTTGATGAGTCCCAAATATGGGACGAAACGGCCGTCCAGTGCTTTCTGCATTCTGTTGAGGTTTCTTCTAGACTCGATAAATTACTTAATTATAATTATTTCAAATCCTCCTAATTTCTATCACACACACACACACATATATATATATATATGTGTGTGTGTGTGTGTGTGTGTGTGTGTGTGTGTGAAAACATAAATAAACGTTCATGCAAATGTAGGAAGACATTGCAGTGTATCTAGAAGATGCGGATTATCTGATGGTCCGTCTGGACCAAGATTTCAAATTTTGCCTTCAATCCTTGTGAAACTGGCTAAGTCGAGAATTGCCAGGTTGGGGATAATTCATCACGGTGTAAAGGTTGGAAGCAGATGTCAAAGATCATTACTAAAATATAGTGATTTAGATTCTCATTGGGTACCCTAAACATAGTGAATTAGAATCTTATTGGGTACCCTAAACATAGTGAATAAGAATCTTATTGGGTACCCTAAACAAGTAGTGAATTATATTCCCATATTATAATAACCTTAAACTTGTAGTGAATTAGATTCTCATTGGTTACCCTAAATATGTATTGAATTGATTCTCATTAGGTACCCTAAACATAGTAAATTAGATTCTTATTGGGTACCCAAAACATGTGGCTTTATGCTGAATACATACTAAGTTTAGTAAATTACTATATTAGGTCTCGTTTCACAAAAATGTATAAATAAAATGATGGCTATTATCGAAGCAGAAAATGTCTGTCGAATTTCAGGGAATTTATATACGTACTTTGCATTTAGAATAATGTCTGTATCTTTGTTGTTGTTATCACAAACTTTCGGTCATTGTGTTGTCCAGCTTTCTTCAGGTGCCTGTCGATCTGGGTTACCTTCAGGGAATTTCGAACTGAACACTTTATTCAATCTACGGAGTTAGATTGTTCTTCTTCCGCTGTTTACGTCTCCGAACACCTCGTTTTTATTTCGTACTGCTCAGTTATTGTTCGTCTCCGGTTTCACTGTGTTGAAGTCTGTATTACACAACCCAGTTAGTGAAGTTACAATTACTATATCACCAAATTCTGTCAACCAACGCTTTAAGCCACTAGGTTATAGTGATTTTCTAAACGTAGCTTAGATGTGGCACAAGGCCGAAAGTATGGGACACCCAGTGAGGATCAAACTCACTAATTGCTTGCTAACCATTACACCACGGCGAGGTCCCCAAGTCACTAGCTTATAAAGCGTGTTCCAGTAAGTTGGACCGATTTTAAATGTGAATTAAATTTTAGCGTTTTTTTACTTTTTCTTTCAGATTTGGCGGACATTTAGGCGATATTATTTTTCATACATACTTGCCATGACTTAAATAACATGATCCAATAGAGAAATAAATAAATTTTCACCAATAACACTGATTTATTTACTGCTGACTTTAATCCGTCTTAATGAAACACCCTTATATAAAGTCACATAAATTTTACTAAAAATAATGAGATAGAAAAGGCAACAAAGTTTAACATTTTTACCCGCATCGCTACATCGCTCTTATTGCATTTTTATTATTTTAATAAAACGCAAACAGGAAATGTGGTTTTATGCATTCACTTTTTTTTTTCTAACAGAGAGGCCCCGGCTGTGGTTTTAGATATCTCAAAGGCTGAAGGACTATGATGTCTCCGGTCGAATTTTGGATTTGTTTCAATCATTCCTAACAAATCTTGTAATAAAAGTCGTCTTGAACAGCCACTCAAGATCCTTTCACATTAATACTGGGCTTCCCCGGGGCCTTATCCCTGGACCTTCTTTGTTTCTTATCCTCATCAACGACCATCTCGATGTCATCAGTTCCCAACTCGGTATTTATACTGAAGAAACAACTATTTGTTACTGTGTAAGATTCTAATCAGTTGTTAACTGGAGCTAGAAATGACTTTAATGCTTCCAAAATGAAACCTCTATCTTTTAGTCATCATAATGGCTGATGCTAACCTCCAGGTGAGAAACTTATTGCATCTTTTTGATCTCACATTTTCCACTGACATGAAGTGGGATGATTATATTGAATCAATTGCTAGGTCTACTGCTAGGAAAGTTGGTTCACTATATCATGCTAGACAATTTTTCTTGCCACAATCCATCTTGCACATTTATAAAACTAACATTCATCTGCTCATTGAATATTGCGATCACATTTGGTCTTGTGTTCCTTTTTCAACAAAATCCATCTTATTACAACGTTTCGGCCGTTGTACGCTCCGACCTTCTTCAGATGGTTGGAATGTCGAACTGAACCCTTTATTTCGCTCTCTGGTAGACTGTTCTAGTTCCACGTGCCATGTTTAATAGATGTCAGTTATCAGTTATCTCCTGTTAATTCCTCTCTGCAAGTTCTCCACTGCCTTAGCCGGGTATTGAACTCACACTCTTTGGGTCCTGTCACTGGATCTAACCAACTCGGGTTTGTTTTTTTTTTGTTTTGTTTTGTTTTTTTTTTTTTTTTTTTTTGCTTCCATGCCACCTATGATCTTCAAAAATTTAAATGCAACATCAATGGCTATCTTTTGTCTTTTAACCTATTCTTTTATTGTCCTTCACATTTTTTTTTCCACTCTCAGTAACCCTTTGCGTCTTAGTGGCATTATCGTCTTGCTTAGGGTGAGATGATTACAAAAGATTAAAATGTTTATTTATAAGAATATTTTTTATATTCCGACCTTTATAAAAATTATGTGAATCAACTATTTTTATTTCTTTCAATAAAAGACAAGAATGGTAAACGCGATCTGATATTTTCATTCTCGAAAACGCTTTCGGTATTCGTCGTAACTGTTTTGCTTATCCCAAGATATTCCACATAAATATTAATTTCTTTCGCAAATATTTCGCAATGATTTCGAGGAATCAATATTGACCACGTAATTACTAAGTCCACGTTAGTGTCAATATTTTTTTCCTATTTCTGTTTTTGAGATGAAAAATGTAAATAGAAAAAAAAGAAAACATTATGAAATGCGAAAATGTATATAAAACAAATATCTTGTTTGACATTGGCTTCTATTATGTATGCAATCACACGCACTCTAGCAGTCACGCACACACAGACGAGTGCGTTTACAATTTAAGTCGAGTTTCTTTGAATTCATACCAGCGACACCAGAGAAAATCCGGAAAAGTCGCAATGGGATTTGATTTAACCGCGCCAAAACTGCCCGACAATTTTTCTTTATGGCTTCTTTCTTTCTTTAATTACACCTTCGTTTTTCTCCCTTTTTTTTTCTTTTTTTTTTCCTTGGATTCGCTATTCTTTTTACACTTCTAATTTCTTACCACATCCATTTCTCTCCCTGTATTTCTCATCCTTTTTCTTTCTTTTCTCTTCTTTTATTTCTTTCGTTCTTTTCTTTTCTCTTCCTATATATATTAATACAGTTTTTTCTACTTTTAATTTCTTCCCACATCCATTTATTTCTCATTCGTGCCTTCGTTCTTTCTTTCTTTCTTTTTCTTATCTTAATTTTTCCTTCTCTTTTCTCTTTCTATATTTATTCCTGCAATTTTTAGTCTCATTTTTATTTTTATTTGTTTGTAATTTCTTCTTATATCTTCCTTTCCTTTCCTTCCTTTTTTCTATTTTCCTTCCTTTCTTCTTTCTATTGATTAAATTATCTTTTCTTGATCTATTTTAATACTTCCCATTACTAATAATTGCAAATTCATCTGACGTATTTCTTTTATTTAATGATACACACACATCTCTTTCTAACAACTGCTGAAATTTAACTAGTCGAATAATCGTAAACTGTAAAATCGTATAAAATATTTATAACGAGAATTTAAAAAGTTCTAGCTAACGTTTTCTCTTGAACCCTTTCTATTTCCGCTTGCCTACTAGTACTTCCGTTTGGTCCTTTTCTTTATCTTTCATCGACAGGACTTGACACTCCACGATTTCCTGTAATTTAATGCTCAAAGTAACCCTTGGTCTTTTACCAAACCCTCTTTATGTCTGTGTTCCTTTTTTTATCATCTATTCATTCAATCTCGTCAACTTGCTGACCCCAATACTTTTCTTGCCTCCAAGTGAGTGTTAACTTCTCCAGGTCTTCTTTGCCCATTGTGTCTGTTTTTGATTGTTAGCAGCAGTTTCATAATAATAATTCCCATTCTCCTTAAGACTTACTCGTTCTGATTGTAGTTATAAGTTTCTTTGAAGTTATTATATTCCGTGAGACTTCCTCATTTCTCACATGCTTTGACCAATATATTCCTCAGTAGACCACAATGTCGCTTCTAATCTGTTCTTAATCAGTGAGGCGATTGACCAAAATTCGTTACCATATTTTCTTCTATGTGCCATGTCTCTTCAAGATATTAGTGATCATAGCCCTCCACAATTTCCTGTTCTTTGTAGCTCGTTTCGCTATCTCTCCTAAATCGTGTTATGCCATCCATTTACATAAATTAGGTAGTTTATTCGCTATTTTTCTTTGTCATTCTTGACTTCATTATGTCCTGTGAGTGTCAAATTCTCCAAGCATTTTTCCTCACTATGTGCTCTAGAAATTTAAACTCTCTCTTTACGACCCTCCACAGAGTTTGAATTCAGAGTTGTCCTTCTCCTAGACCAGTTGCCATCCAAGGCTATAGAACTACCCACTACTCCACCGTGCCTCATATATATATATATATATATATATATATATAAACTACTTTTTTCCAAAGGAATTTTCTTCACATGTTACACCAATAAACCAAAATATTCCTTTCTCCATTTCAAAAATAGCTATTTGTTCTGCAGAATTGATAGTCGACCAATGTATTTCCAGATATGATTGCTGGTCTACCTACACCATTCCATTATATAGGCAATGAATGCTCACCGATATGATAGGGCTCTCTTAACCATTCAACATGCCATATATATATATATAAGCTGGCCACTCGTATTCGACAAATCAACCGTGGTGAGATTCGAACGCGGGTCTTATGGTCAGAAAGCGAACGTTCTAGACATTCAGCCAGGCATAAAACGAATACTTTAAACTTTTTATAATAGATAATAAATCTTAGGTGTTTGTTAGGCTCGTTGAGTGATATTTACTGGTGAAATATGTTTTTAATTGCTTTTTCATCCTGTTTATAATTAGGGTGCATCTGGTTACGATAGAATAGGTTAATGGCGTGTTCATTTTTGTTTGCATCAGGGATAAGTCTTCCGTTATTTTTTCTAAGTTTCATTAAAGCAAATTTTATTTGTTCGTCGATGACGTGGTGAGGAAAATTGTTCTTGATTAAGGTCTGTTTAACGTTGCTAATTTCCTTGTAGAACAATACGTCCGAAGAAGAGATTACTTTAATCCGGTCGTCTTCAAGACACAGATTAACAAACTGATCTCGGCTAACGACACGAATTTCGGATCCCTCAAACTCCACAAAATGTTTGGTAAATATTACCCTGGCTATTTGTACGGGAATGCAAAAGCACACAAACTTAATACGCCACTACATCCCATAATCTCAACAATACTCAACATCTTATCCGAAAATTGGAAAAATATAATAAAAAATGATACAGACAGACCTTCTTTTTAATCAAACTTGTTTGGATGAATACTTACTGCTACTCTCTCTCTCTCTCTCTCTCTATATATATATATATATATATATATATATATATATATATATATAAAGAGAGAGAGAGAGAGAGAGAGAGAGAGAGAGAGAGGAGGAGGAGAGAGAAGAAGGAGAGAGAGACTGAATAGATGGAAATTTTAAAATGTGTTTACGCTTTCATATCTATCTATATGTGTATGTGCATGTGCCCATACACATACCTATAGCACATATAAACATATCTATCTATCTATCTATCTATCTATCTATCTAAGAATTTAGAAAATCAACCAAAAATATAACAAAAATTATACATTGGATTTAAGTATTATAGGAACATAAAAGTGATCATTTTCAAAACAATACATCTAATGTTTAAAAAATTCATCGTAATCGTTCGAATATATTTTTAACTCAAAGAATACAGCTGTGAATAAAAATGAACGTAATTTAATAAGGAAAAACTGTATTGAAAGTGTATTAATTTCTGAATCTTGTACAATAAATTTACGACCAGGATCATGCAATATCATGATCGAGAGGTTCTACCAAAGAAAAAAATGTGCCTCCCAATAGGAATCAAACCTGTAATTCTTTTCCCATCATGGAAACTGCATCTATAGCCGAAACGTGCCACTACCAATTTCGCCAAGATCCTGCGGGATACAGGTTCAATTCTTATGAGATTCCTGTGTTTAGAAGGACTTCTCGATCCAGTCTGGTTGTTATTAATTTCACAGTTTAAGAAAATGAAAATAAGAATAGCAACCCAAACACGTATGGTGGAACAGGGTGTGAGGCCCTTAACAAAGGGAGAAAAATGCTAAGAGTCTCTCATGATATATAAAGTTGTGGAGAGCTATGATCATCTATGACCTAAAGGGACAAAGAAGTAAAAGGAAATAATATCGGATGAAAAAATTCATTTAAAAATGCGCACACTCACACATATATTTTTGTCATATATATATATATATATATATATATATATATATATATATATATATATAATACGCACACACACAATTATATATATATATATATATATATATATATATATATATGATAAAAATACACAAACGCATTCTCTCTATCTCTCTCTCTCTCTCTCTCTATATATATATATATATATATATATATATATGGGTATAATTGTTTATTTAGGCAGCAGTCCTTCATTTATGCATGTTTCATTAAAAACAACAAACAAGGTACGATTAAGCTTTTTATTTAATTTTTCTTATGTACGAACAAATACTTCTCTTTTGGACACAGAGTTTCTAGAAATTGTCCAAAATTGGGCAGTTTATACACACTCTGTATCCAGAAAAGAAAACAGTTGTTCGAACACAAGAAAAATTAAGTAAAAAGCTTAATTGCAGTACTTTGTCTGTCGTTTTTAATCGTTTTATATATATATATATATATATATATATATATATATATATATATATATATATATAGGTTTTGACTTCAATGTCCACTATATATATATATATATATATATATATATATTGGTTGGTGCATAATTATCAGGCGTTTTTAAACAATATTTATTATAAAAAGAAATATAACAATTCAACGATAACATTTTTAAATGATTATTCCGGAGTGTATGATTATCGACACGCATTTTATAACCTGAAAATAAAATAATATTTCTATTCAATAAGTAAACAAAACATAAATTTTATTAACAAATAACTCGCCTACAAAAAAAACGCCTGATAATTATGCACCAACCCAATATATATATATATATATATATATATATATATATATATATATATATTATAGTCGCACCAACGTAACAAATTACAATTAAATTCTAAAGGATAAAACATTTTCCAGTTTGTCATACGTTTTTCCCCAATATTGTTCTTAATATATAAAAAATATATATCGTTAACTCATATATATATATATATATATACATGTATGTGTGTGTGCGTGTGTGTGTATTCTCTGTATTTAAGTAGAAATGTTCTCTAAGGCAATTACTTTTAAAAACAATCATTTTCTATCGATTAATCAATTTTAACGACAGTCTTTTCGAAGTTACAAATAATCCTTTTCAGACAAGGAGGTAATTCCGTCAAATATTGTCCGAAGTTCATTTCGAAAGAATAGTACAGGAAATATGGTCCAAGTTATACAGACAGCTTGATATATAAACTTTTAACAAGTCTTGTCTAACATTTGAACAGTTTTCGATTTCAGGTAACGAGAAGAAAATATTTTGAATCTGATTTCAAAAATCAGACAGCTACCTTTCTTAGATTTAAAGAAAAGAGTTATAAATGTACTTGAACTGTTAGCGTATTTGTCAATTTTTTCTTTAATTTTCCTATAAATCTTTCTCTTTCCATGTCTATCTTATCTTACATATATCCGTTTGTATTTAACTTAACCATTTTCTTATGATTTCTCCTACTATCTTTTCCCTTTCAAACTCTGAACAGTTCTACGCTTGCCTCTCTATCTCTCTACATATCTTTGATTTCATTTAACAATACATAACCATACGCTCAATTGTTCACATCGAAAGTTCCGTGTCAGCGACATCAGTGCATTTATGAAATGCATTGTGTTTAGCTTTCTTCACAACTCCCTATGAATCAATTGGCAGAGCGCAAAACAGCCTTTGCCTTTGCGCATGCCCGCCAACACCAACAAAACGGGCGCAATTGTCAAACGGCCATCTTTGTTGTATATGAAAGCAGTCACGGAAATAAATCCATATTTTTACAATTTAGCGACAGCAGATCTATATTCCACATATGGGATATTTATTATTGGAAGCAGGAATCATAAAATATTTATGAATAATATTTTACTCCCCCCCCTTTCTATTACTTTTTTTACGTTCTTGTTTAAGAAGAAGCATAATTTTGATATTCGTTTTGTCATTTTTGTTCGCTTACTGTTTTTCCCCCTTTCAAATTATCCTCCTCCCCCTTATAATAAGCATTTTGACTTTGTCAATATTCTTTCTCCATGTCACAATAATTCATTCTGTCGCCATTATTTTTCTTATAATCGCATTATTATCTCATAAAAAAATCGGTATTACTATTGCACTAATGCTATTCATATTTCTTCAAGCTTTATCATTCTTTATTATTATTATTATTATTATTGTTATTATTATTATTATTATTCACTGTGTCCACATAAGTAATAATTAGTAGCTTTTTTCTAGAGATCAAGTGACAGCAAGCCTCTTTAGTATTCAGGCAATCACTTACTATTCTAGTTGATTTTACTAAAGTTGTCATCTGGATGACTCTGATTATGTGAACAACTGATACATTCATATTTAATAATTTTACTATTATTATTATCATTATTATTATTATTAGTAGTATTAGTAGTAGTAGTAGTAGTAGTAGTAGTAGTTTTTTGTTGTTACTGTTGTTTTGTTTTGTTTACCTTTACTTTGCGTAGTACAATTTAGCCGCGAGTCTCAACTAGACACATTACGAAACAAGTTTTATGTATCAGAGATACATCCAGATGAGGTTGCATGCACTCAGAGAGAAAAAAAAATGTAGTTACTGCATAGAGAGAAATCTACGCAAGATATTATGAGTACCCATGAGTATGTATGATTTTTTGCAAACCAATTTTATAGGGCTACCATTAATTTGTTACACGTATTTGTTTGCTCTTTTTGCTAACATTACCAAAAGTCCCAGTAACAACAACAGCATTATTATTATTATTATTATTATTATTATTATTATTATTATTATTATTTCATTGGGTCTCTGTTGTATACACATTTCCTTCCGGGTCCCAACCAGAGACCTAATGTCAGAAAGGAATTCATGGCATTTTCCAAAAAAACTCTAAGATCACACATACTTTACAGTATTTCTTCAAGGCATGGGATACCAATAACAACAACAACATCATTATTATTATTATTATTATTATTATTATTATTATTATTATCTTCTCTTCTTCCGCACGTTTTTTTCGTTTTCAACCATTTCTTGCATTATGGGTGTTCTCGCATCAAATCGCATGAACTCCAAAAGCACTTTTCGCAAAATATATGCTGTGCCAGGCAACTCAGACTTCTGAAGCGATGGGGTACTAGACTATTTTCTTAATGTAGGTTTTTAAGTTCGTTGGTACAGTCCCCAACGTCCCAATGACAACTGGGGTACAATAGCGACCGAACGTTCCACATTCTGATAACTTCAGTCCGGAAGTTAGTGAACTTTCTAAGCTATCGAAATTTTTTGGCCTCCATCGTTAAGGAGGAGGTATATTCTTGTTTTATGTTTGTTTTTCTTTCAATGACGGTAATGTCTGGTTTGGTGGCCTCAAGGATGTGATCTGTTTGGTGGCCTCAAGGATGTGATCTGTTTGGAAGTTAGAACTCCATAAGATCTTGACTTGGTCGTTTTCGTTCACCTTCTCTGACTTTGGTAGTATCATTCCTGTTCGCCGACTTCAAGTCCATACTTCCCATATAGGCACCAATGCAGATGGGAGGCCATTAATCATGGCAGCGATTGTATTCTTTCTACGTAGACATTATACAAGCGCTAATGAAGTGGAGATGATTTTTTTCACCTCCATGCCACACATTTTACACTTGTCCTAATCCACTTGCTGAGAGATGTTCTTCCGGACAGAATTCATATTCAGGCCTTTACTCTTGGGTGGCTACCTATACTCTTTCAGTATCGCCTTTCAGTTTGCCTTTCCTCAACTAATCCCAGAAATCTTTTGCCTTAATGCCATTGGTGTCACTCTAACAATACCCATGAAGCGCCATTGCTCTTTTGCTTTTAATTCTCTTTCTTGTGTACTTGTATTGTTCTAGATACTTCGGGAAATCCACAAATCTTTTATTTGTGAATTTCGCCATATATTTTAGTGTTTATAAAGTACCAGTCCAACGACCTAAGTTCACTCGTTACACATTCTTCAATATCGATAAGCCTCTAGCTCCTTCTTTTCACGACGTGTCACATTTGACTTTTGGCTACAATAATAATAATAATAATAATAATAATAATATCTTTTATTTCTGTTGTATACTCAATTCCTTTTGGGTCCCAACCAGAAGCCTAATGTCAGGAATAGCACTGTAACATATTCACCTGCATATTTGTGTATAAAAAAAACGACAAACACAAGCATATTTGACATAGGTAAAGCCCTTCGCAGGGTGTGAGCGGTACTTGTAAGAACAATTATTGTAATTCTTGAAGACATGAGCTACCAGAGATTCTGTCAATTAGCCTATAAAACCCAGGGTCCCAAACATAGTTGAAATTATTGATGTCTTCATGTTCCACATTCTTGAAATTTCCACTTCAAGATCCTTGTATTTTGATGATCTTTAAAGCTACATTACAGTCTGACGGAACTGTCATGTTAATACGAAGGCCTGCTCTGTTTTTGTTGTCTTTGATCACTATGCCTGGGTAGTTCATTATTATATGGGAGTGACACTGGGGTACAAATAGACGAAGCCCAATATATTCATCATGACACCCAGTCTGATAATGGCCCAGCTAGTACATGCATCACAGCCATATGTTTAGGTAAAAGCGACGCAAAAGCTTGCAGTGGGAAATATCTTCAAGTAGAATAACTCAGTCTGCTCAAACGGTCTTCGATTAATGTGATTCCCAAGACATTTTGGCTAACTCATCATTCAAAATAGATAGATAGATAGATAGATAGAAGCTTAAATAGATAGATAGATAGATAGATAGATAGATAGATAGATAGATAGATAGATAGATAGATAGATAGATAGATAGATAGATAGATAGATAGATAGATAGATAGATAGATAGATGCTTAAATAAACACACGCATGTGGTGGTGTGGCGTGGTGTAATAGATAACGTGTCAGAAGTCGGACATCCGAGTTCAAATTCCGGTTGGGTTCGTTACATTCACTTATGCCCAAATAGCCTTCACCTCTTCTCCCCACAGCTTTGGGTTTAATAGCAGGAGAGAGTGTGTCCTATAGCCTTGTTTGGCAACCAGTCCACAGCAAAAAAGAAACAGCAACCTGCAGTCATCAACTGAAAAAAAAAAAACATGACTTAATGCACACACACACACACACACACACACTTAACACACACACACACACACACACACACACACATATATATATATATATATATATATATATATATATATATATATACGCTTCCGGCTTTAGGCAATCGGATGCCTAACCAAACTGATGAGCTGTGATACAGCGAAACAGTCTATCAGTGAATGACAATATGTACACCCCCGGAAAATTTAATTCCAGTCGAGCACTCTTGAGAGAAAGCGTGAATTTGTAAACAATGACTACTTCTATGAATTGAGCACTATCGGTCATTGGTGTGTTTATTCGAAGTTTAAGTACGTAAAAATTCACCTTCCTTTCAACCTCAGGGGTAGAATCGTAAAAAACAACTTTCCTTTCAATAGCTCAAGGGTTGAACCTCCGAATTATGCCAAATCGGTCGGGTTTCGCTGTCTATCCATACTGATGAGCTGTGATACAGTGAAAGTCTGTCTGTGGATGACAATATATATATATATATATATATATTTCCCGCAAAAAATAAGCTTGTGGTTTGATAAATCATTGGTTCGTGAAATTGGTGAAATAGTAATTGTTAATTCAATCCCTGGGTAGTGCATACTGAGGGTAGTGTTTCCGTGAAAACAGGGCGAATAATAACTTAAAAACAGCCTCATAAGAAATTGACAAAATATCCCCGGACACGGACAATTTCTACCCGTAGATCAAATAAGGTTTTCAGTTTGAAATCCCTCGAAGCTTGCCCAGATCGACAGAAGGCATCAGAAGAAAGAAAGACGAAGGTACATTGGCCGAAACGTTTTGGAAACAACAATAAAAATAAGGAAAAATAGGCATAATAAATAAGCTTATATATATGTGTGTGTGTGTGTGTGTGTTTTTGTAAACAAATCGATAGATTTGTCTGAGCTCCGAATAAAATAGAAACGAGAAAAAAAAAAAGATTAACTAAGACTAAGAATTAAGAATTCCCAACGTTCTCTTTTGTTGAAAAAAAAGAAAAAGAAAAGAGAAAACGCTAGAAAATTTAGCAAACACTAAATTATTAGTTAGATTAAAATGTGAACGCTTCAAGAGATAGACGAGGTTGTGTACTGAATGATCCTAGGACAGACCAAGAAATCCTTCCAAAAAAATCCGATAATTAGCCATTTGGCCAGAAAGAACATTTCAGCGCCATCTTCAAGCACACGGTTTCTTAATTTGATAGATAGATAGATAGATAGATAGATAGATAGATAGATAGATAGATAGATAGATTCCTTTTTACGGCTATCAACGTTTTTGTAGGTTAGTTAAAGCCGGAAAATATTTCTAGATCGTAAGAATTATTTGGAAATAATAATGATTTACTCATAGGTAGTGGGGAGACGAGGTGGATTCATACCTTTTCTTAAGGACATTTTCCCGTAAGTGAATATAACGAACCCGACTTAAATTGGTTTTGGAATTTCCAATTCCTAGCCGTTATCAATTGCACCACCCGTACACCCAATCTTAGAGTACCTGGTATTTCTAAGCGGTAACCTAGCTACGTACTAACCAGGCTCGATGTTGCTTGACTTGGTTGTTCGAATGAGAACCGGTGATTCAACTTGATATGGCAGTAAAGCTGTGATAGATAGATAGATAGATAGATAGATAGATAGATAGATAGATAGATAGATAGATAGATAGATAGATGTGAAGTGATTGAGATAGATGCTAAAAGACTAAAACAGATAGATAGATAGATAGATAGATAGATAGATAGATAGATAGATAGATAGATGTAAACAAACTAGCATAGATACATGTTAACAGATTAACATATATAAGCAGATAGATGTAGAAAAACTAGCATAGATAGATAGATAGATAGATAGATAGATAGATAGATAGATAGATAGATATCCAGTACTAATCTGTATAGCCATAAAAAATAATTACATTCATTTTACCGTCATTAACACGCACTTCAGAATTGACGTTTCTCATTAATATTCGTCTTGTGGTGAGAGTGATCAAGATAATAGCACTTTGGTGAGAAATAATCGGTTCTTGCTTTTGGGGTAATTATAAGAAGGAATGACTAATTAAATAAAGTCTGTGGCGTTAATTTTGTTTTTTTGTCTTTTTCAGATTCCATATGAAAACTTTAATTGTTGCCAAGCAATTCAAAAAAACTCAAGAAACAAATTATTGCATACTCATTAAAAAAATTGTCTTGAATGACGTCAACTTTGACACCAACTGGATGAGAAACTAAATTAACGGCGGCTTCTAACATGAGATCTGAACGGTAAGTCATACAGTGTTAACATGTTTTCTAAAAGTCTCTCCGTAGAGCTACACATTTCCTATTGATCACCCCAGATATTTTATGAACGGGGTCTTATCATGCTGACAGAATACGGATCAGCTTCGTTTGATTGTCGCAAAATCATGGAACTTACGATCGAGTATTTAACAAAGATCAAATTACATTATTCGGACTATTGTACCCATCTTTGTCGCCATATTTATTAAACGTTTCGGCCGTTGTACACTTGAGGACACACGACACAGTGGATAAAGGCGTTGGTTAGATCCAGTGACAGGACCCAAAGAGTGTGAGTTCAATACCCGGTTAAGGCAGTGGAGAACCTTCAGAAGAAAATTAACAGACATCCATTAAACATGGCACGTGGAACTAGAACAGTCTACCCCAGAGAGCGAAATAAAGGGTTCAGTTCGACATTCCAACCACCTGAAGAAGGCTGGAGCGTACAACGGCCGAAACGTAATAAACATGACGGCAAAGATGAGGACAATAGTCCGAATAATGTAAATAGTGTACATAATACCTCATCTCAGAAATATAGACAGATACTAAAAGATTAAATTGTTTTAGTTATCATTTAACCAAAATAAGTTTTGCAGAAAGGGGTACATTCATGAGTATTTGACGCAACTCTTTTCTTAATTATATTTGACGGTATCCCCGATAAGGAAAATAACATGTTCTTCTGTTTCTCCAACTTCGACCGATTGTTTTGTACAACCGCCATTTTTTATCCTATATGGCAGCAGTACTTCAATTTCGGCCTAACCTGGCGCAAGGGAGAGAATAGCAGGAGCAGTCAGGTACTTACTGAAGCGGTACAATCTTTAGCAATAAATTGTATTTTAGAGTTCCACTTTAGGTCTTGGGTGAGTGGTCAGGCTACGGGTGCTCCCTGAGGGAGTTTCCGTTCATTGTGATTAGTGAAAGTTCTGAGTCTGATCAGCGATGGTGGAATGTCGCTAGTTTGGTTTTCTAGGTATTGAATGTGACCAGCCAGTTTTTCCCCGCACTGAGCTGTCAGTGCTAGGTCAAAGGAGAGATCAGCTGAACAAGCTCTGGTCATCTAGAGTTTTGTAAGAAGATATTCATATTTAAACCCTACCAATATCAAATGTGTCCCCAAATAATAATAGACAGACTGAAGAGAGTCTTGAGATCCTACGTCCAAAAGGGACACGGATTATTTTACCCGATACTTTAAGACAATACTTTAAGCTAACATATTTTGTGTTCATTTCGGCATTAACAAGGTTATTCTGTGCGTCGTGTTCCGTAAGGACGTTCGCGATCATGGCTCTCCACAATTTTCTGGCATTTGTAGCGCTTAATAAATTTTCTCTTTTGTTATCTCACTTAAACCTTGCTTCGCCATCCATTTACTGAAGCTCTCTTGGTAGGTTATGCGTTGTTTTCCTCTGTCCCTCTTGCCTTCTATATCTCCTATGAGTATCAGATTTTAAATGAAATATACAACAGTGGTAACATACCAGAAAATTTTCTTCTTCTTCTATGTGCCGTGTCCCGTCAGGACGTGTTTGATCATGGCTCTCCACAATTTTCTATCCTTTGTAGGCTTTAGCGAGTTTGTATTTCCCTTCAATATGCCTTGTGAATATCATATTCTCTAAACCCCTTCCTCATTATGTGACCTACAAATTCTAAGTGTTAATGTCCTTTTTGTTTCCATTTTCTCTAAAGCGTCTTCATTGCTATTGATATAATATTCTCGGCGTCTTTTCTTCGTCTGCCGTGATGAGATTGTTCAGTATTCACTACGATAAAGGAGGATTGCTATTACCTAACACTTCAGTACACTTTTCTTTGTATCTAACGAGATTTCCTGTTTCTTAATACTTTGCTTAGCTTTTGCAAAGCATCTTACACTATCCATGACGAGATATTGTATGCAGATAGAAAACGAATTCAGTAAATACGCAAATGTAGAGAATCATATGTGTCTTTACACCGGACTTCTTCAGCTTTTACAGCGAGGCGATATTGAGAGAACTAGAAGTCCTACCAGGATTTACTATTGGTAGACACAAACTTAACAAGATAAGATGTGCAAATGACACTATGTTGATGGTTTGGTTTATTTCGTTTTACGGCATATCAACACTTCAATGAGTTATTTTGTACC
Source organism: Acanthosepion pharaonis (assembly GCA_903632075.3). NCBI lineage: Eukaryota > Metazoa > Mollusca > Cephalopoda > Sepiida > Sepiidae > Acanthosepion > Acanthosepion pharaonis. Next base: position 1,305,081 of record CAHIKZ030003422.1, read on the forward strand.
GGCAAGATTTTTAGGATAGGTTTGTATGAATAAGTATTTGTAAAAAATCAGTTTACAGATCAGGTTTCATTGGCGGGTTTTTGTAAAGAGGTTTTTTGTCGAGAGACAAATGTATTGCTGGTAAAGAAATTTTCTTAAAAGATGTGCTGGTATTTTTTACTATAAAAATAGTTTTACATTTTCGTAGTGTCGACCCCTGTTTGGAGGGGTTAACTATTTACCCATAGCTGGGGCCCTAACAGGTGCTACCACCCGGGTTATGTTGGACCTTGTAACAAGAGTAATTAAGAGATGTCTTCACGCTCCTCAAAACCTCTCGATCAGCGGCCTTGCTGCTGGATGTTGTCTATCGTCATACCAAGGACGCAGCGGAATGTTGATAGCAGACGCACAAAGGAACTCCTAGATAAGGGAAGTAAGTAGAAAGAACAAAACATCAATTGTAAGAAGACAGAATTTATGGTTGTCAACAAAAGGAACTTCCTAAGTTTCAAAATTACGAATCGAAGATGTCAGAATGAAGCAAAGACGAACATTTAAGTATTTGGAAATTATTTTAACAGAGCTAGGAAAATGTTACATAAATGCGACGGCGCATTGGAATAGAAAATGATGGTATTAAATTAAACAAAGTATTAAGAAACAAGAAAAAATTGTTAAAAAAAAAACAAAGAAAAGAGTGCTAAACTGTTAGTTATTACCAGTCCTTCCATATAGAAGTGAATGTTGAACACTCTACTCACAAATGTTGAACATACTAACGGCAGCAAAAATGTAGTTTTACAAAACAATGTTGAGAATACCATGGAGTGAACATGTAAGTAACGAAGGAGTTTTAAGGAAAATGAAAACAAAATGGCCGCTTATACTTATAAAACCGAAAGAGACAATTAAAATTTCCAGGGTGCATAATGAGGAAAGATGACCTGGAGAATTTAATACATGACATATTGAAGGCAAGATGGACAACAAAAATAGCAAGTAACCCACTTAAAAAGCTAGTGCAAATGAATGGCAAAACAGGAACTGGGCCTGATGATGAAAAAAAACAAACCTTACTAAGAGTTACAAAGAAAGCTGTGAAGAGTTGTAACCGCTCAACTCATTCACAATTCTATAGCACACCAACATATTGTGTTTAGATTAAGCAACGTTAATTATCCAACTTATAATCCTATTCTACAAGCGAGTATCATTCCCCAAAGAGACTTTAGATAATTTTTGAAAATAAGGAGAAGTTAAACAAAACTATTTATTCACGCTCGTTTAACATGCGCAGGTAGTGTAATGGATGGCGGCTCGGAATTCGAATTCGGAGAGCGGAGTTCGAATTTCAGTCGAGTTTCTTATATTCACTTACATCTAAATACCCTTTCCGTCCTGGGTATGACGATAAACTACTTCCGCGTCCTGGGTAAGACGATAAACTATATCCAACAGCAATGCCTCTGGTCAGGAGGTTTTGAGAAGCGTGGAACCACATCTTAATTGTTGGTGTTCCCAGGTCCACCCTGACCTGGGGAGGTAGCACCTGTTAGGGTCCCAGCTATGGGTAAATAGTTAAACCCAAAACACTATGAAAGTGTAAAAATAGGTTTTAATACCGGAAAATATTTTGTAAAAAATTATTACCAGCAATAAATTTTTGAAGAAAAAATATTACCAGCAATACATTTTTGGAAAAAAAGAATATTACCAGCAAATAACCCATTGAGGTTGATATACCATAAAACAAAACAAACCAAAGCAAATTCCCTTGGGAAATATATGGATCCATCTTTCTCCCACCACCCAGTTAAATAATAGGGTAGACTGAGCGCTTTATCCGTGGTTGGTAACAAGTCAAGAAGGACACTTCTAAGAAGGACAAAACTCGTTGCACATGGTGCTAGCAACTATATCTCGTAAAAATCTACTATTTGCTATGGATACACCAGCAATAATGTCTACCATGCTGAAATATGTAGCCCCATATTCCTCAGGGAGTCTACGGGACTTGACTGAGTGAGTGAGTGAAAGACCTATATGCATCACGATATATGTGGGGATATATCTGTATAAGTTGTATGTGTTGTTCTGTAGTATGCAGCCAAATATTTGTGTTCAGAGCCTAATTGCGAGGGCGGATGAATATATTGGGTGATTGCACGCACAGGTTGTATTCGTGGACGCCGTGAGTTTGTATATGTCAGTGTATGCTCTGTGCGTGCGCGTGCGCGTGCGCGTGCATGTGTGCATGCGAGTGAGAGAGATAGAGAGACGGAGAGAAATAGAGCGAGAGAAAGAGAGAGAGAGAGAGTGAAACAGAGGCAGTCTACGTAGCTGTGTTGATTTTTTCCCACGCTAATGGAAAACATCGCAATAAGATCCACAGCGAGAAAAAAAAAAGAAAAAAGAAAAAAAGTATATCGTGACAATAATAACAAATGCAGCTGAAGAGTAACGCGTGAAAGTTAAATAAAATGTACACAGCTACAGCCACCCCAGCGCTCGCACCCTGATTCATTGAAATACACCCACACCTGCCAGGAAGCCAATTGCGCTTTTCTCCGACAACACGACACTCACCCGATAAGTATTATACCCGACAAGGTTGCTCTCTCTCCTTCCCTTACTCCCTCTGTCGCGTTTTTCCTTTTCGTCATTATCGCTCCCTTTTCTTTAGATTCAACTAGAAGTGGCTTTATATATATATATATATATATATATATATATATAGAGAGAGAGAGAGAGAGAGAGAGAGACAGACAGACAGACAGACAGACATACAGACAGACAGACAGAGATAGAGATAGAGAGAGAAATATTTACTTAGACGCCAAGAAAGAAAAAAATTGTAAGGACACTATAAAACCTAAACAAAACATCTTACAATATATATATATATATATATATATAGAGAGAGAGAGAGACAGACATAGACAGACAGACAGGGAGATGTTTAATTTAGGACACTATAAAAACTAAACAAAACATCTTACAAAATATTCCTTATCCAACATATACAATGAAACATTCTGTCTGATCAAGCCCTATATATATATATATATATATATATATATATATATATATATATATATATATATATATATATATATATATAAAAGAGAAACTGAGAGTTTAATTGACCAAAATATACAATTATTATTCTAGTGGATTTGAAATATATAGTGGATATAAAATTATAAAATCTGTTGAATTAATGAATAAAAAAGATCCCTTTTTCATTAGAAATATACAGACACAGAGACACACACACACACATATATATATATATAATGAGAGGATAAAAATATAGATATGCTATATTTATGTGTAAAAGTGCTCAGTATCAAAGGCAGAGTGTATATAAATAAAAATGTAAAGGCAGAGAAACTAGCTATAATCACCTTCCCAGATCAACACAGATAACTAAATAAACCATCAAATCTTATCTCAGAATGCAGGTAAGAAAACAATTTTTCCGACGTTACTTATAATCGAAAAGTAAAAACAAATACATTATGAATTATACCATTATGTTAAATGCAAATATATACAACTATATACAAGTATATACAAAGCAGATAACACATCATACTTTAGACAAAGTAAATAACATAAACTAAAATAAAATAACCAATCCCCTAGAAAAATATAAATAAATAAAATAAACAAAAAATCTGAATAAAGAAATAAAGAAATTAAGCAAATAAAAAACAAATCAACAAACTACGAAAGTATACAAAAAGACAATTCAGTGTAATAATAATAATAATCAACAACAAATGATTAAATATTCAATAATAAATAACGAGTAAAAAATTAACAACCCCATAAAATAGCTACAAATAATCGTATTTGGACCGGCAATTATTCCTGCTCAATGGCCTCTACAATAATTTGAAATATAACCGTCTACTCGGCAAACGTTATGACAATATCTTATTACCCATAATGCGTCATTGACCAGCATATATAAATAGTCGAGCTAAAACACAACACTCATGCCCAGGAGATTTCGATCAAGCATGAAACAGACTGTCACCATTTGGTGATGACGTCAGTGTCCAATTCTACCTTTATATATACAAATAAAAAATCCATTGCTTTTTTTACAAATTACTTTGTTTACGTTAGGATACAAAACTGAGCAGATATGTCTATTTCGAGAATCATAGAAACATATACAATATGTGTGTGTGTGTGTGTGTGTGTGTGCATGTTAGAATGGATTTTTGTATTAATCCGACAGATGTTTAATTACTTTAAAACATTATTAGCGGATACTCGTATCTGAGTAGTTATTCCGTTTATATATTAAACAGTACATTTATTTATTTTCACCTACTGGCCTGAAATTTAGGGAAAATCTTATTAAAGAATGATATTGCGTTCTTTGGCAAGAATCGAACGTGCATCCTTCAGGATAGAGATAGCCACCGTTTAACCCGCTGCGCCTTTGACCACAAAGAAATAGACGGTCAGTCGAAGCCAAATTCGATGCTTTCACCGAAATTAATGCAAAAGGGATGCAAATGGATGCAAAAAGGATACAAAAGTTTTGTGATGTCAATGAATACTCGTTGCCATTTTTGTGATGCCAACGAATACTCGCTGTCACTTTCGTAATGCTCGTTGTAGTAGAGACTTTGTGATCGCAGATACAACTATAGTAACGCCGTTGAACAATACTGGATGTACTGCTTCTAAGTAGTTCTCTAAGTTCAGAAATATTCTTTTATCTGAAAGAAAGTCCATGTTACGGTAGACCTGCATTCGTTTCTGATGACAAAATAGAAATGCTGATTAAAAATAATCCAGGTCACACGACACGGGACATTGCAGAAATACTTCACATATCATATGATATCAGCATTGTAAGGCCTATCAATGTTATAAGTAATTTGAAAACACTTGCATAAGTGTTTTCAAATTCCTTATAACGTTCATAGGCCTTACAATCGTTATCGAACTGGTATTCCTATGCAGAAATAATGATTTTAAACATAATTTGAACTTTGCTAATCAGACGTTTCTCTGTAGCTAAATGGTACAGGTCGTCAGACCAAATGATCGTTTCCGTATAGGAATACAGGTTCGATTCCTGTTGGAGAACGCATATTTTCTACGAAATTTCTCGAACATTTAGACCAGTAAATATAATTAACGCTATTTAATTTAAAAAAAAAAAAAAAGAGAGCAGTTACTTAAATAAATTATATCTATAAAATTAACGTATAAGCAGAAAATATATTAAATAATTGTCGGACTTAACCACTTCATTATATATAGAGAGAGAGGCACAAAAAAACTTTTCTTTACCAAAGCGTCGGTAAAGAAAAGTTTCCGTTTTTATTTCCATATTGTCTATTTATAGATATATTTTATTTATATCTAAATTTTGACAGCATAACTTTTTACCACCCAAGTATATACGCATATATATATATATGTATGTGTGTGTGTGTACATGATGCTATCCAAAAGTTTAAAGCATTTGAAAATACTTCATCCATTCACTTACAGAGTGATTCTCGTGTTTCGCAAGATATTTTACGCCTAGAAATACACGAATAAGAAATATAAATAAAGTTATGTAAGTTGTAACGCTAGTTGTAATAGCTGTATGTGTACGTTTGCGTCTGTGTACGTTTGCGTGTCTGTGTGATGTATGTGTGTGTGTGTGTGTGTGTGTGTGTGTGTGTGTGTGTGTGTGTGTGTGTGTGTGTGTGTGTGTGTGTGTGTGACCGTGTGTGTGTATGTGTGTGGCATCGTTGTGCCAAGGTTAAACGTGGGCTACTGGAGAGACGATATCTTTGGGTTAAAAATTTTAAACAAACACGCATACACAGAGATGTACGCGCGCACACACGCCCGCGCGTACACACACATACAAATACACACACACGCACACACACACGCACACACACACACACACACACACACACATATATATTTTTTTTTTTTTTTTTTGTTGAAATTGACTTTCCACTGAGGTTTTTTTTTTTTTTTTTTTTTTGTTGAATAAATATTTCCCACCACTTAGGTTGTTTTTGTTTTTTTGTTTTATATTTTGTCACGTGGTATGATTTTAGCATATGTGTTTCTCTTTGCCTCGTTAGCCAAACTTTCCCTAACGATCCGTTTCGGTGAAACCTAGGTAGGTTTGTCTGGCTCACTAGGTGTATCTATATATATATATATATAGTTTCACGATGAAGTATACTGTAAGTGTGTATATGTTACAAGGCACTTTGTCATATGAAAGAAAAAGTACGATTTACTTTGTTTTCTAAGTCAGTAAAATCATAATGATCCCATTGAACCGCCTCTCCATGAAAAACAACAATCAGATGAAATGTAAATGGGGTTTTTTATTATTATTTTTAAACCATAACTGTGATACTATTAACAAGAAACTGGATTGGTAATTGTCCAAATCAAGTAAAAGTAAAAGTTGAAAAGTAATAATTCAACATTTTGTATTCTTGGTGCGTCGGATCCCAAGAAAAGCTGTTTGTCTTAAGGTCAAAATATTTGCAGTTGAAAAGTGAAATATATGTTTGCCTTTGCCAGGATTTGAAAATTAAATTTAACTATCGAACGATCGGTTGTTTTTTTTCCGGGTTTAAAGAAAACTTTTATTGAAATGAATAAGATAGATAGATAGATAGATAGATAGATAGATAGATAGATAGATAGATAGATAGATAGATATGGAGACTGAGATAGATAGATAGATAGATAGATAGATAGATAGATAGATAGATAGATATGGAAACTGAAATAGATAGATAGATAGATAGATAGATAGATAGATAGATAGATAGATAACGAATAGTCTGAGATAGATAATAATAATAATAATAATAATAATAATAATAATAATAATAATAATAATAAAAATGGGTTATTCGTTTCCTAGGATGTCTGTTAGAGCCCATTTGTATTTTTTCAATATCCACAGAACCCACCAGTGGTTTATGCTGCGACTATCCAGATTGGACCATTGAGTTTCTGGGAAAGAGCACATCATCGGGATTATCAGTTCGAACAGGGTCACGATGACTTGTGACTTTGATGATTGCAAGACCAACCACTGATTATGAATAGTTCCATCTACTTAATTTCACTCACAAGGCTTGGGTCAACACGTGATATAATTTTCTGGTATTCCGTACGTTTGAATCGCACCTGAAAGCCGATAACATCACGAAATCTGCCAAATTGATCCTGCTGAGAGTTAGACATGGGTTTCATGATCAGAAAGCGAAAGTTGTAACCCCTCATCATATATATATATATATATATATATATATATATATATATATATATATATATATATATATTAGTGCAAGTTTTTTGTTATTTTCATAAGGTATGCGTACGCGTGTGCGTTCGCTCGCCTGCGCCCATGCTCTTGGTTGCGCAGATGTGCGTACGTGTAGAATGTCAGGATTAATTATCCTTTTCGTCGTTTTTTTTTTTTTTTTTTTTCACTTTACACTCATTCTTTAACCTTTTATCTCTTTTTTTCTTTTCCTTCTTTTATATAGATGTATATAAAGAGAGGGAGAGAAATAGAGATTATGAACAGACTGAAATAGATAGATAGATAGATAGATAGATAGATAGATAGATAATGAACAGACTGGGATGGTTATTTACGAAAGCCAGCTTATTCTGACGCAAGGCTACTGCAGCGGATTACCCAGTGAGGGTCGAACACTCTACACAAGCAAACTGGTTTGCAAACCGAGTTTGCTAATCAGCGTGTCACTGTAGTCACCCTGAACTGAACAGACCGTAATAGATATGAGTAAATAAACACAAACAGACGTTTATGTCATATCCGTTTCGTACTTTTTATGAATAATCGGCTGCTGAGTACCAGTCATATAAAAAAAAACCAATAAGAGTTGGTAATCAGCCTTCAAAATAATGTTTTACTACCAAGCAATCTACTAATGGCATTTGTTATATAAGCTTTTTCTTTATAAGGAAATATTCTGGCATTTATTGAACAGCCAACGTTACTTTCGCTTGAAATTCATAAAATCTTTCTATTAAAACAATTTTTCAGAAAAATTAGGTTACTGAAGTCCACTGTTATCGCTATTTCCTTCCTAAAATTTTTTTGAAGTGGTGTGGAACGCAAATATCTTGAATATCATTATTTTCTCTTCAAAATAATGGGACGATAAGAAGAAAAAGTACGTTTATACCCCATTGTTATTGCAGATTTTACAAGTTCGTATTTTGTCTCTGCACAAATATTAGGTTGGTGCAAAAATAATGACGTAATAATGTCGTTTTTTTACGTATTTTTAACGTTTAAAAACGACATTATTACGTCATTATTTTTGCACCAACCTAATATATGGAAATATTGAACTAAAGCAAAAAAAGCTTTAATTCAATATCCGCATATACCCGCAATATTCTTAAATGACGGGGAAAATGCCTTTTAATTTCCTGGTTTCTGCCTAGGTTCGAACTCTGACGAACACCCGAGAGTATCATGCAAATGCATCAGCCAAAAAGCAGATGCAATGAAAGACGCAAATATAAAGACAACAGAAAACCGGAAATGAATAGACCGAGAGAGATACGAAGGAGGATACTGAAAAGATCGAGTAGGGAGGGGAGATCAAAATATACTGATATTTGGATTTGAGGAAATTGGTCGGAATGAGAACTTATCAGCATGTTCACATAGATAGATAGATAGATAGATAGATAGATAGATAATCAACACACGGAAATAGATAAGGAACTGACTGCATTCAGCGTGGTCTTTCTTATACATACATATATATATATATATATGTGTGTGTGTGTGTGTGTGTGTGTGTGTGTGTGTGTGTGTGTTACAGTAAGTTTCACCCAGTACAAGGCCAGGGGTTCAATCGAGGTAGAGGGTTACATTAAGGGTAGTTTATATCGATAGGAAGGGAAGATAACGGTTGAAAAGGTTTCCACTCAAACAACTTCTTCCCGCGAACTACTGCTGTGGGGAACAGACTCCCAAGAAGATATTTCCTCGATCACTAAAAGCTTAACCTTTTCAACCGTTATCTTCCCTTCCTATCGATATAAACTACCCCTTAATGTAACCCTCTACCTCGAGTGACCCCCCGGGCCTTGTACTGGGTGAAACTTACTGTAACACACACACACACACACACACACTTCTCGCCAGTGGAATACGGAGAGAATGTGGATGGCTTGCTACTATGCAAGTGCCATGGTCAGTACTAGCCGTAAAGGTTAGACCTTGCGAAACCAGGAGATGCAGTTCGTCCGAGAACTTTTCAGGGGAATATATATATATATATATATATATATATATATATATATATATAAGATCAAAAATAATGGAATTCTTAATAATAAAAAAGAAACAGCCAACACAATATTAACCATGAACATGGCCACAATGTGCGAACTGTTTTCGGAAAATAAAACATCCCTATAACTCTAAAATCATACACACAACCCATTCACCCAATTAAAAAGCAAGAATAAAATCATCCTTGATAATGGCTAAAAGTATAGCTGAAAGCACACGAAATTACACGACATTTGGACATTTTCTACACACTCTGCCTCCAGAAAAGAAAACACTTGTTCGAACACAAGAAAAATTAAATAAAATGCTTAATCGCAGTTCCTTGTCTGTCGTCTTTAATGAAACATGTATAAATGAAGAATTGTTGCCTAAATACATAATATATATATATATTAACTGATTTAAAATATGTTTTTTTCGCTACACAGTAATAAACATGTTTCAAAAATGGAAGCTAAAACTTCAAATTTAATTTTGTAATTAAATTAAAAGCATTAGTTCCATTTCATCTTCAAGTGAATATTGGAATAAGTTATTTTTAAATTTACTGTGTTTTAAACGCACATATAAATTCATAATTTCCTGTTTCCAAGGAGACAGAGAAATCCAATCATTCAGACAAGGGGCGGTAGCGTGTTCATTTTTATTAACTATTGTTGTATCAATTATGAGTTACGTTCGAAAAAGAGGTTAAGTTTAGGGAGGGTAGGGGTGTATTTTTCAAGGAATTCTGACATCTGTTATATGCATGTCATCTGGGGTTTTTTTTATTATTAACGGCAAAAAGTCTTTCAGCTTTTTTTCCTACTTGTATATTCAAAGATTTTTTAAGGGATGTTTAGGTTAGAATACGTTTTATTTAACTACAATTTTAAAATATTTTCACTCTTAATAACTAATAGACTACATTTCTTTTTAAAACTAGTAAATGTGATAGAATTACTTAAATTACATAAAATTATTTTTTCATATCAAATATAAGTATGTATATTACCAGCTCGCATTTTTTAATTTTATTTTTAAATATTATTTAAGGAAAAATTTTGACAATGATGGCAAAAAATAGCTATTTCATTTCTTTAATTCAGTAAATTTTTATTTTTTATAAACTTAGTAATATATAGTTTCTCGTATATGCACAAAGGACATGGGTCATTTAATGAACTACATATTCTAGCTTTTCTTATTAATTTCCATTTTACTGTAGGTGTTTTATCGGATTCTTTTAAGTGTCAGAAATACTTTGAAAGAGATGTCTGATTTCTGTATTTATTTATCCTAAATGAACTTTGATGTTGATTGTATCGTTTTTGAACTCATGGCTTGTGCAACCTATATAGATTTTTATGTTTTCGGGATTCTCAATAGAAGTGATATTGCATTGGTATACTCATGATTCCGTGCAACATTTATTTTGTAGAGGACAGTCATAAGGGTTTCTACAGTTACATAATTTTTTTTTATCTTCATCTGTTTTTATTTTTATTTTTCTATTGTTTAAATGTTTTTGGTTTTGGTCTAAGTGTTTATTTAAGATATTAGCATTATGTTTCTTAATAATTTTTTCTAAGTTTTCAGTACAGCTGTAACTTAATTTTAGTGTATTTTTATTGAAAATAGAACTTAGTTTACTTTCTCTAGGAAAATTAATGTAAGGAATTTTTGTCCTAATTTGTTCTTTACCATTTGGTTGTATGGGGGTGTATACCAAATTATTTTTCTACTTCTATTTTTCTATGCTTTCCATTTTCATTTTTTATATAAGTTAGTTTTTGTGTTTTTGTAGCCACTATCTTTTAGAACTTTATTATAGAAATTTTCATCGAAAATCTTCTCATTTGCTGAATTTGTACTTATTCTTTTTCGCATAGATAAAGATATATGCTTAATTATAGATTGGGGATGATTTGATTTAGGGTGTATATATAAAGGATTGGTATTGGGTTTTTTATAAGGTGTGTATATATTTTTCCTTAAATCTAATGTTATATCAAGGAAGTTAACATTTTTTAATTTAGTGCTTACCCTAATTTTTAAGTTCATGTTTTTAAATTCTTTATATAATATCTTTCTAATTTTATCGATTTTAAAGTTAGTAGAATTCTTTATAACCATAAGTCCATTGTCTCTGTATAAACCAATGTCAGTTATATCAATTTCACGGTGCGCGTAAGATTGTATATTATAAAAAGACCTATGAGATCAGAAGACTTAGCTGAGTCTAGTGATCCCATTGTGATGTCAAAGTGGTCATATGAATTATTTATCCATTGATCACCATTATGTACATATATATATAGAGAGAGAGTTAGGCTAGCACGAAGTCACAAGTCATCGTGACCGAGGGTTTCAACGTACTGATTCTGTTCAACGACTGTTCACTCCAGATTATCCACCCTCTCCCAGAAACTGTAACTAAGGTTCGATCAGCATAGACACAATATAAAACACAGCTTAGTACAGTGGGTGTTGTACAAACTCATATGCGCCCGAGTAGGTGTCAGTTGGGATATATATATATATATATATATATATATATATATGTGTGTGTGTGTGTGTGTGTGTGTGTGTGTGTGTGTGTGTGTGTGTGTTTATAGCATTTTTCAAAGAACGCAGTGTTACTACACTATGATCCGATATTCACCTATCTTGCAACATGTACGTGTGGGCAAGGAAAAATTTGTCCAAGCCCATAAAATTTGAAATGATATTCTCTGTGCTGTGCAGAGGGTTTCATATTTTCTATAATGTGCCGTGTCCATTCAGGACGTGGAGATCATGGCTCTCCACCTCCTCCTATCCCTTGTAGTTATCAATAAGTTTTGTCTTTTTGCTACTTCTCCCTGACCCCGTTCTGCCATCGAATTGCTTAAGAACACTAAGTATGTCATGTGTTCCTTCCTCTTGTCCCTCCTTCCCTTTATCCGACCTGTGAGTATCAGATTTTCCAAGTCTTCCTTTCTCATTACGTGTCCCAGAAACTTCCTGATGTTAAGTATAAATTTCTTCTGTGTTTTCATCCTCTCCAAAACCTCATCATTGCTCACATGTTCGGTCCATGGTATCCTTAGCATCCTTGTGTAGAACCACACTTTTGCCTCCTCGAGTCTCTTCTTCATCTTTGAGGAAATCGTCCAACATTCACTGCCGTAAAGGAGGACAGATATTACGTAGCAGTTCAGCACTCTTTTCTTTGTTACCAACGAAACCCTCTTGTTTCGTAATATTCTGCCTAGCTTTTGGAATGCGTCTTTGGCCATCCCAATCTGTCTTCGGATCTCAGCGTCACACTTAACCGTCCTCTGTCCGAACACTTCCCAGATATTTAAATTTCCGCACCTACTTGATTTTAGTGACCCCCCGACCTGTAAATTCTGTCTTTATAAATTACCATTGATTCGAGGTTAACAAGATTAATATGAAATTTCAATTGTAAGTAATAAGAAATCCTTTTACCTTGACAATGTTTGGAAAATTAATTTTATTTTTTTCGGACCTATTTAAATCATGCGCGTATATATATATATAGTCATCCGCATAAAAGCCAGTTTCGCTGTATCACAGCTCATCAGTCTGACTAAACATCCAACTGCTTCAAGCCGGGATCGAAACCCAACCGATTTGGTATCAGTCGTCAGAGATACTACCCCTAAGCCATGGCGCAAAGGGAATTTTTAATGTATTATATACGGATGTATACAAACGCCAGCAGCCAGAGGACTCAATTCATTAATGAAGAGCGGTGCGCTAATAGCGGTAGCGGCTACTGTATTGAAATTACCCATTTTTTATAGTGCTCGATCGAATAACGAGGGCGTAATATAGTCATCCATATACAAGCCTGTTTCGCTGCATCATAGCTCATCAGTTTGGCTAGACGTCCGATTGCTTTAAGCCGGGATCGAAACCCGATCGATTTGCCATTAGTCAGAGATCCTACCCCTAAGCACGGCGCACGGCAAAGAAAGGGACATTTTAAACTAGTTTCAGAACATGGAGGTTACATTTCAATCAAATGTTGTTTTATAATATTGCTGTTATTGAATTGACGTTGTTTTAAATTTCTTATTCACAATATATGTAATTGTAATTAATTGTACACTTCTACATTCGTTTCTATGTGGCGTGTCTCTTCAAGACGTTGGCGATCATGGCTCTCCATGATACCCTATCCTTTGTTGCTCTTTGTAAATTTTGTATTTTTGTCCTAACCCATGTTCTTTCAAACGTTTACACAAAGTAGCTTATGCGCTGTTTTCCTTTCATTCTTGCCTACAATCTGTCCTGTGAGTGTCAAATTTTCCAAGCCCTCTTTCCTCATTATGGGCCCTAGGAATTTTGAACCGTCTCATTCGGATGTTAAGTATTCTTTACGTGTTCTTTTTGTTTCCATTTTCTCTAAAACTTCGTCGTAGCTCACATGTTCAGTCTATGATATTATCAACGTCCTTCTTTATCAACATTTCTCTTACCTTGAGTTTCTTCTTCATTTGTACGAGATGATCTAGCATTCATTGTCATATAGGAGGGGTGATATTACGTAATAGTTCAGTATTGTATGATTTGTTTCTTAAAACAATACTTATCTTTTGGAAGGCGTCCAACTAAATTTTTTATCACAAGCTTCTTGTGGTTCCAATGACCTGACAAATAATGGATTGATAATAATGAAAAACTTGAAAAATCCGATATAATTCATAAAACTATTGCCATATCGTAATCGTGACATCGATTTCATCGAAAGGAGGCACGGTGTAGTAATAGATAGCGGCTCGGATTGAGGAATCGTAGAGTCTAGTTCAACTTCCAGTCGAATCCATTACATTCACTTACATGCTAATACTCTTGGGAAAGGTATGAATCTTCTTCTTCACCCCACCAGCTATGGGTAAATAGCAGGGCAGGCCGGGTTCTATAGCCTTGAATGGCAAATGGACTACCGCAGAAAGAAATGGTAACCCACTACGAGAAAAAAAAATCTGCCTCGTCAGTCATGTATCGGAAGATGCATGATCGCCTAAGCGTATATCATGCATGGCACATAACTGACTGAATCGTGACATGTAGATTATTATAATTTATACGTATTATGTGAAATATTCTACGCATTAATTACAATTTCTTTATTTTTCTAAAAGTTATAAGGGATAATAATGTAAAACGCACACACACACACACACACACACACACACACACACACACAAACCAGGATCGATTTTTAAGCGAGTTGATTTGATCGGCCCGCGGAGGCGATTCCAGCGTGCGACACTGCTGGAGAGTGCCTGAAAACTGTACCTCACGAGTTGGCCGAAGCTTTGTCAGTGAATCTCGGGTCGACGGGATTGTTGGCTGATGGGTGTGCTAGCACGAAGTTACAAGCCATTGTGACCGAGGTTTTGAGTATACTGGCCTTGTTCAAACCGTTGGCCATGCAAGATTATTTGCTTTCCCCGAGAAAGTTCCGCTAGCATAGTTGCATTATAAACTACAGGTGAGCCCTGCGGATGTTGAACAAGTGCAGAGAAGACCAAGTGGATTTATATAGAACCCTGAAATTTGATATGCATACTTCTTGGTGGCAGAGGAAATTTTTTAACATAAATCATGTTTGTTTCTGCAAGCAAAACACGGGCTCTATCTCTTATTTGTTTTACAGATATCGTTTGGTATAAGTCTATAGTTTCTGTTTTGTTATTAATGCTCGGACAAGAATAACAATGTCTATGTGTTTTGTCATAGCAATTTCACTGAACAACTTTTCACAAACATATATTCTCTACTTTTCATTGTATTTCTTCATTGGAAATTTACAAATGAAATGTTTTACGCTACTAATTGATTTACACAATGGCTATACATAACCGTTGTTGCTGAAAATGATAGTTGACACACATGAATAATGACAATAACTAATTTGTAATTCACCGCCAGTCGGTTAAATGCCATACGCGATACACGCTTGGGCGATCATGTCTCTTTCGATTCATGACTGACGAGTCAGAATATTTCCTCGCAGTAGGTTACCGTTTCTTTCTGCGGTAGACTGGTTGCCAGCCAAGGCTATAGAACCCAGTCCGTCCTGCTACTCAAACCTTAACTGGGGTGGGGGAAGAAGAGACGGAAACCCATCGGTACCTGTGCGTTAATGAATGTAAAAAACTGACTGGAATTCGAACTCGCCTGTCCAAACCGACATTCATTAAAAAAAAAAAGAATGCACATCTTCACAGTAAAGATCGTAAAACAGATATTTCTTATCTGTCTATATTTCTGAGATGAGGTATTATGTACACTATTTACATTCTTCGGACTATCATCCTCATCTTTGTTGCCATATTTATCACAACGTTTCGACCCTTGTACGCCCCGGCCTTCTCCAGGTAGTTGGAATGTCGAACTGAATCCTTTATTTCGCCAACTGAAGAAGGCCGGGGCGTACAACGGCCGAAACGTTGTGATAAATATGGCAACAAAGATGGGGATGATAGTCCGAACAATGTAAATGGTAGACATTTCTTAGTCGTATATTTCGTTTCTTTCTCTTTTTTTTAAATGAGAAGTTATATGGAATGTATTTAAAGCATATAAAGTTAGGCCTTACTTGTATTAAACATCTCATCAGTTTCGCGTAACTTGACTGACGGAAAAAAAAACACCTACTGCCATTGGTACGAAGGTTTTACTGTTATTATAGCCAGATACGTTCCAAGTCTTGACGTTTTAGCCTGTATAAATGGTTACTTCAGCGAAGTCTCGTTTATATACTGCGCGTCCAAGCGAGAGTTTGTGCACAATCTCGCATGCAACATTGGTTCATTCATAAGTAATTCATAGATTCGTTTAAGCTTATAAATAATATATAAATATAATATATAATTTCTAAAAATATATTTATGCCCGTACGTACCTATAAAGCATTGGGTTGTTTATGTACACCTTCCAATATGCTTGCGTTGATATAAACAGTGTGTGGTATACGTTACAAGGGACTAGTTTATAAGCAAATATTTATCAAATGTGTACTGATTGCTCCGCGTAAGGGCGATGCAGGACCACTGGAAATCAAATTACTCGTGTTGCTTGGGGAAGACGCCATTTTGGTCACTGAGTGCAGATGTCTGTTTGGCAGGGATTTCGTATGTTTGGGAATTTATGCAACGGTTGAAGGTCTCTTCAGACAAGCATACGTTAGAAATGGAGAATGATTCTTCACTCTACACACTTACACTTATATATATATATATATATATATATATATATATATATATATATATATATATGCAGAATTTTCAGCGTTCATTTTTGAAAACGTGACAACGAAACAGAGCATCAAATGAAAATTGTATTTTCGTGGAAAAATTGTGCGCACACACACACATACACATATATATATATATATACACACAGACACACACACTCATATATATATATATATATATATATATATATATATATATATATATATGCAAAAATTCAGATATAAATAAAATATACCGGTAAAAATGCAATATGAATAAAGAGAAAAGGAAAACCTTTACTTACCAACGAGTTTCGTCCTCAGATTAAATTTGTCAAGGTAATTCTTTCTAAAGAATGGTTTTTTTTTGTCTTTATTCATATTGTCGTTATATATATATATATATATATATATATATATATATATATATATATATATTGCGTATATTTTAGCAACATATTTTCATTAAGACATGTCTCATTGAATAATTTAGACAAGTTTTGTCTACTTATTTTCAATAGGATCCTCTCATATTCACGGACAAGATTCGTAGTACCCTTATTAAAGGAAGAGAGAAAAACAATTCTGTCTTAGAAAAAAAAAACATCCTGACGATGACCTTGTGCTAATGTCGTAAGTACTCGGAATAAATGAATATGTATCAACCTGGCAACTTTCTGTCTTCTTTTAATAAGGATATAAAGAAGCGTGTCCCTGAATATCAGATGATCCTGTTGAAAATAAGTATGAGACATGTCTTTATATATATATATATATATATATATATATATATATATATATATATATATAGAGAGAGAGAGAGAGAGAGAGAGAGAGTTTATGCAAATTTAGGTAATCCGTATGGGTAGACCTGAGGAGGATGATATCCAGAGAGCTCAATGTAAAATTCAGAGCAGATATGTTTGAATAAAAGACAGACCACGTTATGATTCAATGTAATAAGCTATTTCAGTATAACCCCTTTAACAGGGTTCTGGATCATCAGACTTTACTTCCAAAAGCTGAAATGAAAAATGAAAAGAAATTCACACGTTTTTTACGGACCTCATCAAGTATACGCAAAGTTAACGAAGTGAGGAAGTGAGGTGGGAGAGAGGATATGAGTGCGTCATATGTATCATTTTAGTTTCCTATTTTAACCCCAGTGTGTCGGCTGGATGTTGTTCAAATTTAACGCGTCTCGTCTCTAGATAAAGGTGGTTAAGGTGTGAGCGATAAGGACTACATTAAAGGAAGACGTTACAACAACCCCAATAAATTACACGACAGGTTTCATTCAAATTCTTAGACGCTGTCAGTTCGCGTTACTTTAACGTGCATATTTGGGAGGTTAAGGTTTGATAAATATCTAAATTTTAAAAACAATCTTCGAAGAAATTAATTTGAAATTCGGTGGAGTTTTGGGTATTTTCTATGAAGCAGTCGATTGGAAAGATCCATAGACAGAACATTGAAAGAGTAATCCAATTTATATTTAGTACTTTTTCCACTAAAGCTTTTATCTTATAGCTTGTTAGGTTGACATTTATTCGTTTGATTTTTGTTCATTAAGTAAACTCGCGATTGTTTTTGATTTTTGTTCATTAAGTAAACTCGTGGTTGTTTTTATGTACCCAATCATCAACAGTTATTCCCATTTAAATAATTTTATTTCCCACATTGGGGTAGTATCTTTTAATCTCAATTAAAATACTAATCTAAACTTTCCCTTCGTGCTATTTAAAATTCACTTCCAATTGGAGAAATTTGGAAGAGATGTCACTAGCCGAAAATTAGGCCCTTCTTTTACAATTTCTTATCTACACATGTCTTAAATCCCTATTTGTAACCACATACCTATATCTTCTTATATGCCTATGAGTTCCTATATACACCTATTCACACGAAACGATATATGTATATTTCCATCTTTACACATATACACCTGCAGAGAAAACGCACATCCACATGTCTCCATACCTATCTCCATGTATCCTTATACTTACATATATACATATACACACAAGGACATCTGCATATCCATATATACTCATACGCACATATATATATTTACACATCCATACGTATACACATATACACATACATACACACACCCATATATGCATACATACATACATATACATACACACACATATGCATTTGCATACGCAATATGCAAAATATCTACATACCCACATATGCGTTAATTTGTACTTACATATATCTACCCACGTATTTGTCCCTATCCTCATGTCCACCCGTGCATCCACTTATGCCTGCGTTCGAGGACTATCTCAGTATTTAATTACATTATCTATATCTTTACACATATAATATTACCCGATCTTTCATATTTATGGCAAAACATATAAGTACCTAACTAATTGTACATCTCCACACTCACAAAAAAAACAAAAAAACTGGTATGCTTCTTTTTCCGTATAAAAACATATACATGTACATATCAACAGGTGTTTCAGTGTGCAAATACATTATCATAGTTGTATACATATAGTCATGTGTTAGCGTTCACGTGTGCATAGTAATATTTCTAAAAACAAAGGGAATATTAAACATTCAAAATTGCTGTTCCTATATGATTATTTCTTAGTGTACTTGCTTAGGTTTAGGTTGTTTTTGTGCCGGCATTTAAAAACTAGTTCATTGTGTCTATTTAGTAGTATGTCTGGATCTTTATGTTTGATTATGAAGATTTTCTCCTTCAAACATAAGTTGCATCTGTCTCTGAAGTTTTTGGGAGTTCTGGCTCTTGATATTATTATCCACTTTATTTGTGGTGTTAGGCCACTCTCCAACAAAAACCAATAACTGACAGCGTCTAAGAATTTGAATGAAACCTGTCGTGTAATTTATTGGGGTTGTTGTAACGTCTTCCTTTAATGTAGTCCTTATCGCTCACACCTTAACCACCTTTATCTAGAGACGAGACGCGTTAAATTTGAACAACATCCAGCCGACACACTTGGGTTAAAATAGGAAACTAAAATGATACATATGACGCACTCATATCCTCTCTCCCACCTCACTTCGTTAACTTTGCGTATACTTGATGAGGTCCGTAAAAAACGTGTGAATTTCTTTTCATTTTTCATTTCAGCTCTTGGAAGTAAAGTCTGATGATTCAGAACCCTGTTAAAAGGGTTATGGTGAAATAGCTTATTACATGGAATCTTAACGTGGTCTGTCTTTTATTCAAACAATACATATATATATATATATATATATATATATATATATATATATATATATATATATATATATATATATATATATGCCCGTCTGTTAGGCTATCTGGTAAGTAAGCTCCGGAATATTTGTATTTCATTAACGCTCACAGAGCCAACCTGTTGTTCATGCTGTATCTGTGCCTATGGCCAGTATGGGTAAACGATGACTTGTGACTTTGCGTTAACACAACCTTCGACGACTTCTAAGTTTCTAATGAATTTCATTTTAGTAAAGATTACCAAACGTAAAACTTTATGAAATGTGGTAATTTCTCATTTAAAAATGTATTTTAAAAAAACCTACTAGCATAATGCACTTTGAGTCGCGTACTAATGGTTGCTTTTGGCCAAATCCTTTTTGAATTGCTGCTCTACAAGTAAGCAAATAATTTAACTGCCCGTTTGTTCCGCATATCTCAAGCAGAGATCATTATTAATAATTAATTAAGTTTATATTTTTAGAAGTATTCACTGAATGAGATACACAGCAATATATGTAGAGAGAGAAAGAAAAATTTATTCAAATCCCCCGAATTACTATTCAATTATATAATCCTATGTTAAATCCAGCTTCTAATGCACCGGATGGAGCGGCTTCGTGAAGGAAGACGTTGCAATTGGAGCCTGTCATATGGTGTAATTACTTAGTTTCCTCTTCGTCACCGAGACCCGGGTTCGATCTCGGTAGTGGTTACGCACTGCTGCTGAGTCCCAAAAATAGGACGAAACGGCCGCCCAGTGCTTTTCTGCATTCTGTTGAGGTTTCTGGACATGATTGAAAATTATTATATATATATATATATATATATATATATATATATATATATATATATATATGCAGCATATTTTGATACAAGAAAGTTTGATTAAAAACTTCCCAATAATCTCCGTACTTAAGTTCGCATACTAGCGTAAACACGTGCACTCTAAACTATAAAAGTGAATGTCGTAACTATTATAAATTAGCTATTATACGAAACTTAATAAACCGTGAAAAAAAAACTCTTCAACAAGAAAGATTTTTTTTATACTGAATTAAAAACTATTAAACAAACCCTGATTAATTATGACTTTCCTAATTACATTGTTGATGAACAAATTAGACGAGAATATTAACATAAATAAAAATGAACATAATGCAACTTCAAATAACTCTAAACATATCAAACTACTACTCAAATGAATTCTAACTATAAGCAGGAGGAAAAATTCTAAACAAACTCATAAACATTAATATATCCACCGACTGATCTAAGAAAAAAAAATAAAATTAATTAAATTTAATACAACCAAACAAGTCGTCCAAAACAATTCTTCTCCATCAACGAGCACCTTACAAAAGACCAAACGTTGTATATCAATTTAAATGTCCATAATTAAAAATTTGAATTTGAATTTACTTAATTAAAAATTTGAATTTGAAACACTGTAGTGTAAAACGAACAGTGGAGAAATTATTCTGAATATACGGAGCTACTTTATAAATATCCACAGATATTTTAACCTCCTAAAGATGGTCTCAGATGAAATTGAATGTACTTGGGAAAATAAAAATTATTTGAAAGAAAATTTTGGCATTTTTCTTGATCAATTTTCTACAGCCACCAATAAATTAATTTCGTGGACCTTTCACGGATTAAAACTAAAATAAACAGACATAACACGTCTATACATACATATACACACATATATATAGATAGATAGATAGATAGATAGATAATGAACAGGCTGAGATTGATAGATACATACTTGCATACATTATGAACAGGATGACATACATACATACATACATAGACAAATACGTAGATACATTGACAAATTATGAACAGGTTGAGATAAAGAGATAGATACATAAACACATACATAGACAGACAGGCATAAACATTGATGTAATTAAATTAATAAGTCCGCAGTCTCATGACGAAAAAGCATTCACTTTACTTAACAAATATTTATTTTCAGCCTAATGTTCCCCTTGTCAGTGCACTTAATTCGGCCTAATGTTCCCCTTGTTAGTGCACTTGATTCAGCCTAATGTTCGCCTTGTCAGTGCACTTAATTCAGTGTGGAATATTAATCACACAGATCGATTATTATACAGTGAACATTTCAGATCAAAGTTAGGATCATAACTACAAGTCAGACTTATTGACCTAAACTATTATCAGTTTCATTTCTATTATACCTCTCTCTCTCTCTCTCTCTCTCTCTCTCTCTCTCTCTCTATAGATAGATAGATAGATAGATAGATAGATAGATAGATAGATGCTGGCTATGTTGCATTTGATTTTGTTGGTTGATTTTATATGTCAATCCTTGTTTTATGTCGAATTATGTATGAAGCACCCACGGAGGATCGAACTTACTACTCAATAGTAGTGCTCAAACAAACGAGCCTCTTTAACCATAATCCGATATCGAGGCTCATTTCTCCTTCTTTTTCTTTTTCCTTGTTTTTTTTTTTCTTTTTTTTAAATTTTCCTTTTCGTAATTTTCGAATGTCATTTCTTTTTCAGAATAAATGTTTATTTTACATCGGCTTCCAAATGTCACCGGCTGCCATTTTCGCGATGTTTGGGCCTCCGATTCGACAAATATTTAGCACAGAAAACTTTAACGAGAAAAATAAAATAACGAATTCGGACAAACGTTATTTAAAAAAAAAAAAGAAAGAAAAAAGAATAGAAAAGGCATTTATAAAAGAGGGGGAGGGAATAAAAAAAAAAGAAGTAAAGAAAAAGAGAGAAAAATCTTCTTCCAGTCACGTGACATGCAAGCGTTTTTCAGAACATTTGCACGATATTTACTTCCCATTTTGTTTCCTCTTTACCTGGCATTTGTGAGGGAAGCGACTGCAGTTGTAAATAATGATGGCGGCGGTAGAAGTCACTTGATAAATCTATCAGCGACTGTAGAAACAATTTTTTTAAAAGATAATAGTATGGCTCAAAACTAAAAAAAAAAAAAAGAAGACCTACCAACGAATTTGTCAACAACTTATTGTTGTCTACAAAGAATTGTGCAATCAAAGAAATATCAAGCTCTTGCATCACGGATTTCTAGAAAAGTTCAGCTGTACAAATCAATTAACACAGTTCTCGTCATTTTGGCAGGTTGCTCAGAAGCCAGTTGAGTTTCTCAGTTCTCCTGAACTGCACTGTTTTCCTCATCGCAGGTTTCAACTAAAAATTGGGATGCTCATCATGCTTCTTAAAAAGCACAACCCTGCACAGTGGTGCAATTGAAGTATCCTCGTTGTCAAGCACCATTTGGCTCATATCATCAAGGCAACCAGCCTAAATGGAACAGGCAAAAGGAGAATATGTTCATTCCCAGAATTTCATCTGATTTAGCTTTCCAACTGAAGTTTCTTAAATTCCCATCAATACTCAGCTTTACTATGGTAAATATAGCATATATATATATATATATGTGTGTGTTTGTGTGTGTGTGTGTGTGTGTGATTCGCAGACAGTACTGTTTCGCAGCTCCTCAGTGCGACTAGACATCCGAATGCCATGATCGAAACCGAACCGATTTGATGTCAGTCAGAGCTTCTACCACTGAGCTATCTTCATTCGGCAGAGTGAAATAGCTAAATCTAGCGTATTGCTTTTACGAATATAAACAAATGCCAATCAGTTGGAGTGCTCCATTCATTTTACTGAAGAGCTTTGCATTAACGCAGGTGACTGTTGTTTATAGAATTAGCTTATCACTCCACAGTGCTCAATTGATTCCAACATATACTGTTAAATATAACAGACAACGAATGTCTATTATGTTTAATCATGAGCCGTTCTAAGCTTCGCATAGTGGCTTCAGTTTCGGAAGAAAATAAAGACAAAATCTCTCCAACATTTGGATATTTTCATTATGATTTTCACCGATCTAAGCTTTCGACTCAGATGAGCCATCATCAGAATGGTTATATGGACATTACAACAGAGATGTTCCCCATCCAAGATGACATCCTGTTATGTTTACATAGAAGTTTGCGTGATAGCAGACGCAGAATAGCAGACGCAGGTCGTAAATTCGTAATGCGGTTCTATGACGTCGTACATGACCACGTGAGAGAAAGAAATGTTATCAACAGAACAATGTGTTCAAAAGTATTATAATATGCTGTGACTGGTTTGAAATGTAATTTGTTGATATCGCGGCCTGATGATTGCATCTAACATGAAACAGAGCCTATCGCCACTGAGTGTTGACTTCAATGTTCACTGATATATATATATATATATATATATATATATATATATATATATATATATATATATATGACAAACTGGAAAGTTTTTTGTGATGCATTCCATCCGTCAGGATTTCATCGGAGTGGGTTTTGCTGACGTTGCCACGTCTACACATGCGCAAGAAACGCAGGTAGTTTCAAAATATTTGAAATAATATTTTTGAAGAAATTTTTTCTCTCAATCTAGCCAGATTCAACGAGTTACAAAAACCCCTTTCTAGTTTGTCATATTTTTCTAAATACTGTTTGTTGATATATAAAATTATACCAAATTATATATCGTTAAATATTGTGAAGGTGGACAGGAATGTGTTTTTAGCTGTTGGGCAATAGAATTTGTATCCGACAAATGTAGGGTAAGACGTCTTGATAATGTTTTGAAGTTTAGTAGCGAAAGACGGAAGGCAGCATCATTCAAACATGTTTCATTGAATAATATAGACATATTGTGTCTACTTATTTTTATACTGACCCTTTTCAGTTGTTTAATCGGTTTCTAGATGTTAAGATGAAATTCTTCAAGGAAGACACCGTAGTTTTTGTTAACCCAAGTACTTTCGATCTTTTCTAAGATCATCTTCAGACAAAATTACAAAGATAAACTTTCTGTAACAGCGATAGAATCTGCATCAAATGCAAAAAATAACAAAAAGTAGAAAAAAATAAGTAAGTATAAAATTCAAAATCAAATAAATTAAAGAATAATTAACACAGACATTTGAACATTTAAAACAATGAAATGATATAAGGCACTGTATCTTACTTGACACTGCTTCATTCCAATCTCTGAATCTGACTTCCTTTTATTGGGACGGGACAGGCAGACTTTATTCTCAATGTTGATTTTGACACAAAATAGCCGACTCATGTAAAATGATCTCGGCTTTGCATGGCAAAAGTCTCTTGCTTCAGATGGGTGGTGGAGTGAGTACTTTCGGCAGTTTCAAATTGTCATCCTCAAAAAGATATAAGCTCAGTATCATCAACCTCATCTAACAACTCAGTTATAAGAATCGCGTTATTCAAAGAAATTGAAATTAAGTTAATGTTAATTAAGTCTTGTTAGCGAAGTGATTCTGTCATTAATGACATTAACATTGCTAATTAGTTCTTTGTATAATTACTTATGTGTGATATAATATACATACTGCAAACCCTAATATATATATATGTGTGTGTGTGTGTGTGTGTGTGTGTGTGTGTGTGTGTGTGTGTGTGCGTGTGTGCGTGTGTGTGTGTAAATATTTCTAAATAGTTGATGGACCTTTCATTTTTTTTATTTTTGCTTCAAACGTTATTTTTAGTCGATAGCCGTATTTGAATATATTTTCCTGTTCTTTAAACATAACGAGGCGATATGCTTTAGGACAAATAAAACCCAGCTTAGCGGTGAATCTCTCCGTAGCTGTGTGGTCTAAACTATGTAGGATCAGACGTTGGCCCCGGCCTACCAAAGATTCGAATCATACCGGTGGGGACATTCATTTTATAAAATTTTATCGAATGCGCAGAGTGGACTTCATTTCGAATATACTTCCAGGCCTGCTAGAGGATGTACCCCTGCTAATACGAAGATGCATTTGGTTCATGCATGATGGGGTTCCAGCTCATTTTAGTCACATTGTTCGCGACATCTATTATGAAAGATGGATGAAAGGGGAGGCCCAGTTTTCCATAGCATGCACCTTCCCCTGACCTCATTCCTTTGTATTCTTATCTGTGGGGCCCACCTAAAACAATTGTTTTATGCAGCAGACATTAATAATGTAGAGACGCTGCATCAACATGTCATGGGGGCCTGCGAAACCATTCGACACCGTATGGAAGTATTTTAAATGTCCGCAAGTCCCTGATCCAAAGTGTGCATTCGTGTGTAGAACCAAGCGGGGGAGATTTTAAACATTTGTTATGAGTTGCTGGACAACGATGGACATATTGGGCATATGTTTATAGGGACATTTTAGCTTGTTTTGATGTCAGGGACCCGCCCCCAAAGTTTTTAAAAGTAGTTTTGATACACACTGTATGTATCTATCTATCTATCTATCTATCTATCTCTCTCTCTCTCTCTATATATATATATATATATATATATATATATCTGTGTGTGTGTGTCCGCGCGTGCTCGTGTTTATATGTGCATGTATGTATATTTGATCAGAGCAAAGCTGGGTATCTCCGGTTATTTAAAAAAAAAAATATATATATATATATATATATATATATATATATATATATATATATATATATCGAATATTCAGGCCAGTAGATGTAATTCAGGCCTAGTATATATATATATATATATATATATATATATATTCAGTATATATATATATATATATATATATATATATATATATATATCGAATATTCAGGCCAGTAGATGTAAATAAATAAATATACTGATTAATAAATAAATAAAAACAGGACATCAACTCAATTAATTTATTTGTTTAAACGTTATTTTTAATGGATACCCATAATTGAGTTGATACTGGCTTGAATATTCAAGAAATCTTGTTAGAAAAATATGCACACTCAGGCAGGATTCTAACCTTCATCCCCTATATATATATATCTGTGTGTGTGTGTGTGTGTGTGTGTGTGTGTGTGTTGAAAACGATGCCACTTACAAAGACGCAAATTTTCTTATATAATAATCACTTCTAAAAACCGAATCTTCGCAAGCATTGAACAAGAAACTGAAAAATGCATAAAGAAACGTTCACCGGAAACCAGGAAAATGGACAGAAACATGTGAAAAGACAGATTAATGTGTGTGTTGTGTGAAAAGAGAGACTAATCTTCTCTACACCTATTATTGAAACATGGATTCGTCCATCCGCTATGATTAGAACGTCTACTCATGGAACAGTAGAAAAAAGTGGGTTGCAAAAGCGTAGCGCTTTTTAGCCGTACGCTTGTCACACTGAACTAATGTCTTCTCAATACATGTTCTCATGGGATTAAATCCTTCTTCACTCGACCTATTATTCTAGTGTTTTCCTTACAGTCTTACTAACCAGCAGCTGTTAACGCTATAAGAACTTTATAACAGTAGGAACTTAAAAGAAAAGAAAATACGAAAAAACAGGAGAAAGATAATCTAAAGTGACTTAACCATGAAGTTAATAAGGTGGGTGCAAGTGAATGCGTATACGGTACATTCAAGTAATACTTTCATAGATAGATAGATAGATAGATAGTGAACAGACTGTTACGGCCAGAAATAAAGACACAAAATAGTAATTGAGTTAAACAAATATATCAACAAATACAGTAATACAAACATATATAAACGACAGTATTACAGCAAGAATGTTCGGTCCGACTGTCAGAACTAACTGCTGGAAACTACCTCTCCAAAAAGCAGTACCTGCTCCTATTTATAATTGGAGAGTCCATGCGTGCGTGGGTAAATTACCATAATAAAATAGGCTTAGACAGATACTGATTGATTCGTTTTCTCTGGTTTATGTTGTGGTACGATCCACCTAATTTACACAGTGGAGTACCGACCATATAAATATGGGTTGGTACCGGGAAGGAAGTGAGAAGAGATCCAATCGAGAGACTCTGCCCGACTGCGATTAAGTCAACCCATTCTACAGGAACAGTCTTCCCAAGAATATACCAAAACTAACTGTAAATATTGTGTACCTTTTCTTTGTTTCAATACATTTTGTTTACGTACATTTTGTGTTGTATTATTATTATTCCATGCTTATCCAAGCTTCAACAGTTTATAAACCGTTTGCATGATTTATCTTGTCTTACTAATTAACCCATAGCTGAAGGGATAAGAGTTGGATTCTTACCTTTCACAAGAGTATTTGCGGGTAAGTGAATATAACGAACACAACTGGAATTGGAAATTCTAAGCCATTATCCATTGGACCACCCTCACATCCAAGCTTACAGCACCTGGATAGATAGATAGATAGATAGATAGATAGATAGATAGATAGATAGATAGATAGATAAGCATGAACAGATTGAGAGAGATATAAAAGAAAGTAATACTTAGATAAAAAAAAACAAGGGGAAATATGTAAGGATACTCTTTACACACACACACGTGTGTGTGTGTGTGTAAAATATTATTATTTTTTTTTCTCTACTTCATCCAACTAAGTCGAGATGGTAAGAAAGGCTATCACAAAAAGTAATAGCACATAACTCTTACAGGCCCCAACCAGCACGTCACTAAACAGTCCGTTCATTTAGCGTTGGGTCAAGGGGATGTAAGAAGCTAACAGTCGTAAATTAAAGGTTACTGTTTAAATAAAAGACATAGTGTTGGAACAGGCGAATCGAAAACCGCCATTATGGTCCCATTGTTTGTGAAGCCTCGTTATCACGTACAACTTGACTAACAAGCGTTTATTTCCTGTCTATTCGCAAATTCTCCACCTCGATCTAAAATCATAGATATTTAGCCATGCCCCACTCCACTTTGCCGTTATTATCTAACGACAAAGGCGATAATGACTAAATCTGTATTGATGGCGGTGGTAGTTAAAACTGAACAAGGACGGAGGAGGATATATTCACCTAAGAAAGATCATGGCGTGGGAATACGGCGGCTTTGGCTGCATTGAAAGAAATGTTTCAGGGGGAACTAGACGCGCGCACAGAACTAAAAAAAAAGAGAGAGAGAGAGATAAAGCAAGAGAGAAAAATAATCACACACCCTCACACACAAATGAATATAAAGAGAGGTATACCTGCCTGAACTCGTTCAAATATAGGGACGAATTTAAACGAATATGCTTTAATAAAAGAGCAAAATAAAAAGTAAAAGATGTCGAACAGCTGGTTATCAATTAGACCAGTACCTCCATTTGGATTCATGCTAGTCTGACGAAAGAAATCTCATTTCTCCAGATTCCCAAAATAGCATTTTTATCACTAAAAATTACGCGTGTTCTTGTTAACCAATCGGTAATAACCCTAAAATGTACAAAATAGATTAGTGGTGCATGTACACAAACACATGCGCGCGCGCGCACACACACACATATATATATATATATATATATCAAGTATGTGATGCAGTTCAATTTACATTACATGAATCATTCATACATCTATATCTGTTTTTTGTATGAAAGATTCATGTAATATATATATATATATATATATATAGGGCGCAGCAGAAATACCTTCTATATAATGTTTAGATATTAGTTTCATTAAAGACGTCTGAAAGTCAACTTTTCTTGTGTTCTTAGAAATGTTTTCTTTTTTGGACAAGAAAAGTAAAAGAAAACAAGAAAATTTAAATAAGAAGCTCAATCGCAGTACCTTGTCAGTTGCCTTTAATGAAATTTATATAAAAGGGGAGATTGCTGCCCAAATACACATTTATACACACACACACACACACACGTGTGTGTGTGTGTGTGTGCGCGCGTGTGTGTGTGTGAATTCTAATGGGAATTGTTGTGTCTGTCTAGCTTTGTCTGTGAATAGTAGAAAGAAATGGGAAAGTGTATGTATGTGTATCAAATTTCTAGTTCTCCGTAAGGGAGTTAGTGGTCTCGATACGTGTATTGTCTGTGGGTTAGTTGTACGCTATTAACGCTGCAGTAAATTTTATTAGTGAGGGAAAATCCTCTATACCTGGACATTTCGCTGATGCTTTAACTGTCATTACATACAGAATCAGTAACGATAACTTCATCACGAGACCGATTGCCTTGGATATGAAAAAGGCTTTTAACAAGATGCGCCAAAGAGGATTGATATACAACTCTCCAGCTATGATATCTCGAGAAGGTCCATGAAGGCCATTATCATTGTCTTCTGAAGCCTGTGAAATCAATGCAGGCGTCCTCCAAGAAGCATTCCTCGTCCCGACCTTCTTTCTGTTTTTTTATTAGTACTAACGATAAAACCTTGGAATATTCTCAGCTCATTAGTAAGAATCTATATAAATGATACTACAGTTTAATGGAGCACCTCGAAAAAATCAAGATGATTGGAGACTTTTAGCTGATCTCTCATTTGATCTAGCTCCAAAAGTTCAATGAGAAAAATCTGGCTTGTAACTTTCAATACCTAAAAACGAAGCTAGTATCATTTCATCGTCACTGATTAGAAAACTTCGTTTGAAATACATTACTTAGTTTCCGAAAAGCACCTTTCTTTACTTCTATGTGCCTTCCGATAATTCATGCAAATAGTTAGATTTCTGTACCTGCGTGATTTTGACGTCCCTAATATGTAGCTCACACCTTGGTATGTCTATTTTACTGACAACCATACATTTTGTCTCCTTGCAGTTAATAATGTATTCATCGCCTTGCTTTTACATGAATCATATAAAAAGCTAATAATCATGATAATATAATATGTATTAAAGATCTAAGAGGATAAAGAGCCAAAGATCGAAATGTAAAAATAGCCTTTAAGGGCAAAAATTTAAATGAGCAGAAAATTAAAACCTGGTTTTGCAAATTCAACTCTGGCCTGAGGAGGGTAGAAGCCCTGAACCAGGAATTGGTAAAAGGAAATGAAAAGTTATTTTGATAGCTGATAAAGTACGATTAATATATTTTCAAGTGCCGTTATCGATGTGTGTGGCTTTCTGTCATAATATGTGCTAATAAGGGGAACTTGGATATGTTTTTTTGATGACTTCCACCTTGGTGGTCACAGTGTCTATTTGAAAAGTGTTAATACGAGGTTTTAAAACTGATGAGAGCGAAATTAATTTGAAGCTGAGGACTAGATAGAACCTAGATGACCCTTTTTTGTGACAATCGTCTGCACTTTTTATAATTATCATTATTTTAGATTTCTGGCGAATAATCCTTCATCAGTAAGAAAGCCACATGGTTAATTTACGGGAATATACAGATAATGAAATGGACATTGTGAAGTTTCATTTTCTATAGTCTGGCTAGGTAAAGTGAAGTCATTAATCATTGTTATCGCAAAAGATTTTTTCATATAAGCCAGCGCGCATTTTGCTTGGCAATCATTTTCAGCGTGGGGAGCAAACAAGCTAGATTCGATGACACACCCGCATTTCGCCGAACACACAGACACAGTGAATACAGAGAACTCTCCAGCATCATTTCGAACTTAAATTATTTTTCTCTTTATTACTGCTAAGTTTACTGAACGCGTTTGGGTTTGGCTTGTTTATCAAAGAACTTTTCTCCCCATTAAAGCCGAAAACCAACAACTCGGCCGTAACCAGCAGCCAGAACTACGGGAAATTAGTTTTCTACAGGGACACAACGACATAATTTTGGTCCAACTACTGACGATCGCCATCAAACAGAGAGGTGGAACTGGGAAAGGTTTAATCTTTGTTCAATTGAAGCAAGACAGAGAAATCTATCATCTATCTGATGTTGACGAATTACCCAATCCACCCGGTTACATCTGGTGCAGATAATCAACGAACTGTAATTGAGTGCCGTGACAAGGTGCTGATCAAACCCCAGCAACCTGTTAAATGTGGTCAGTAAATATCGCATTAACTATTAACCGTTTACGTTAAATGATTGGCAATATCTGTTACAGAATGGCGAGTATAGGCCAGGATGGTGAGCGATTGGTCAGAATATTACTTGAGTGTGAAACTCTGACAGTGAGCTATTGCTTTTGTCTGAGTTTTGGATATAAGAACAAAACGGCGCGAAGTCGACAGAGAGCCACAAGAATTTGGAAGCGTCGACACGCTTTTTGTACGCTGGTTTATTAGAGAGGCTATCCCTTACGTTGCAGAACGCTAAACCAACGAGAGAGCATGCGTTACCCTGAAGATATTCCCGCTACCTCTTAGAATCGTTGGCGCCATGTCCGTCCCTCTCGTATAATAAAACGAATAAGAAAAAGAAAGCGTCTTTCCTTGAGGCAATCTATAGAAGTGACAGGGTGTTCTGAAGGGCTAACTAAAATCTCCTCTTCATTTGTGAAAAAATGTTCAACATTCGCTGCTAAATAGGAAATATATTACACGGCGTTTTCATCTTTCGTTGATTCAGTCTATTAAGTGATGTTGGGGTCCGAAATGCCAGTGGCGACACGAAACGCAACATATCGTTACCGGTATAGTAAATTGAATACATTATTTTTTTTCACAGTGCATACTCAAAATGTCCAAGAAGAGGAAATGGAACGATAATTACTTTCGTTTCGGGTTCATTCGTAAAATGAAAAAAGATCAACCAGAAAGGTCTCAATGTATTTTATGCTCAGGGGTATTTTTTTTTTCAAATGCAAACTTGAAGCCTTCTGAACTCGACGAACAATTTAAAAGAGTACATAGTGGTACAGAGGCTGGAAACGACAAAGAATTACTCAAGAAGGAATATTTTAACTGTTAAAGAACTCAACTAAAATTGGGATTTACATCAAGTGGAAAATCTCTCCTTAAAGGATCTTATAAATTTGGCTATCAAGTGCGTAAAAGAAAAAAATACAATCGGCGAAGAATTATTGAAGACTCGTGGAAGATCTGAAGATCATTCTGAGGAAAGACGCCGCGGTGGCACAAGTTTCATAGATTGAATATGAAAGTCATTGACTCCATCTATACGGATGGTGCTTCTGCTGCGTCCGGAAATTGGTCTGGATTCACAGACCTCTTGTAAAAGAAAGTTCCTTCGGCCCGTGCCATACATTGCTTGCGTCATCAGCATGCCTTACCAGCGAAAATACAAGGTGCCTGTAAAACTTTGACATCATTTTAAAAGCAATTATCTTGAAAACTACCAAGTCTAGCTGAATAAAATGGAACAGTTTAGGTGTTGAACATCATAAGTTTATTATGGGACCGATTTCATAAGAGTTCAATATGTGAACCGCCTGTGACACGGCAGATGTCAAGTCGGTAGTTAAGCTCTTGCCAAACACGTTGTAGCATGTCTCCAGTAACATTATCCAATGTGAAAGTGATTCTCTTCTTGAGTTCATCAATACTAACAGAAAGAGAGAGGACATAGACCAGTCCATTCACATAACCCCATAAAAAGAAATCACACAGAGACAGATTCTCATTGAGATAACAAAAATAAAACATTAAATATAAAATTTTGACCTGTTTCTATACATTCTGTGAAGATTTGAGGTTATTTCAATAAAAATTGCCAAAATTATTGGCTTGCGAAATGATGTCAAATTTTTTGGAACACCCTGCATTACCAGAAAATTTGCAACTTATGTGAAGATTTTGAATCCAATCAATGGATGTTCCCTGAAGCATAATTATCAAGCATTTTGTGAAAATATTGATTCCGAATCCATGATTCTTCTGTACCATACAGAGGTAAGATGGCTGTCCTGTGGATGTGTTTTGCAACTATTTGATCTTTGTTTTGACTTAATTTTTTTTTGTAGAAAAGCAAAACTTAATCTCTCTTCTGCATTTGAATCTTCTGTTAAAATATTAAATCTCGCTTCTTCTTTATGTGACGTGTCACCTCAGTACGTTGGCAATCATGGCTCGCCACAACTTCCTGTCCTTTGTAGCGCTTAATAAACTTTGTCTCTTTGTTAATATCTTCTAAGCGCTTTTCCGCCATCCATTTACTCAAGCTCATTATGTTATGCCTTGTCTTCCTCTGTCTCTCATGATCTCTGTCTCTCTCATGAATATCAGATTTTCCAAGACTTCTTTCCTCATTATATGCCGTAGAAACCTCAACCGTCTCTTCCTAATTTTAAGTATTAGTTTGCTTTTTGTTTCCATTTTCTCCAAAATTTCGACGTTACACACATGTTTGATCCACGATATCCCCAGTATCCTTCTGTAGAACCACATTTCTGTTGCTTCAAGTCTCATTACTTTACGGATATTTTTCTCGGTTAAATGAATTGAAGGGTTAACTTCATTAAAGTTCTACAAACATTACACATGAAAGGTTGTCTGCTTTCAAAGCTAAAATTCCAATGTGGATAAATAATATTAAAAAGGAAACTTGGTCCGGTTTCCATCCATGGAGGGAGTTGTTGGAATAAAACACTCTCTGCTCTCAGACATTGCTACCCCATGTCCGTTGAATAAGGAACCCCTTTTCTATTTCAACGATGTGTCATGGCTGATGATAATCTTTTCAAAGAGGAGAATATTCAAATCTATTAAGATGATGCTGCAAAAATGGATTTCGAAACAAAGAAAATGGAGAATTGAGGTGGGGCCACAAATAGCAACATTCCCAAGCAGTTGTAAGAAAGCATTTGGTATACTTGTTCCATTCGTACCACATATCTTTGTGAAACAGGTTTTTAGAATTTTCATATCAAAACCAATTTTCGAAACCGTCTCGATGCTCAACAAGACATGCGCCTCGCTCTCAACAAAAAAGGAACTCCACATTTCAAACAGAATTGAAAAAAAAAACAAGGAAAAAGTCTCGTAAATTATCAAAAAAAAAATAATCTTTTTACATTTATTGCAAGGCAATAAATTCAGTAAGACACAAGGGAGTTACCGAGTATTAAATAATAAGAAAATCATTATTAAGGAGAGAAAACAATAAAAGAAGAGGAATCAAGACGACAAAAGATAACGACTTACATTGCAAATTGAAGATCAAATTTCACCGGAAAGCAAGAAGCCGGAAGAGAGTTCCACAAGCGAGAAAAGAAAGTATTGGCATAGAAATTACGGTTACATCCGGCCAAATCAATTGTAAAAGGATGAGATTTTATTGCGAATCTAGTACTGCACTTGAATTCATAAATTCTAGGTATGAAAGACGAAAGCTCATCAGAAAACATTTATAGAAAAGGCACAGGAAAACTACATTACAGTGGTGGGAAAGTGATTAAAACAGAGATGTTAGGTCATGACCGATAATATTGTAGATTCGTTTTTGTATTAAAATCTGAAAATATGTAGCAGGAGCACCAGATATTTTTTCTAAAAATTTGTGTTAATTGCTCATACAAGTTCATTAAACAGTTGATGATAATTTGACTTAAAAAAAATCAAGATTTTTATCTTATCCGGTTTGCGGGATGGAAAATCAAGATATCGGGTGTGCCAGATAGGAAAAGGTTACGAGCCATTGATCTAAAACATCAATCAACTGTAAATACCAAGCAATAAAACCAACATTTGATATCTGTCCTTTTATTTAAACACTTCAGAAATAAACAAGCTGTTAACAGGAAAACCTGCAGATTGCTTGTAATAATAAAACATTGAGAAAACAACAGATGCTTTTTTATCCTGTGTTAATAACCAAATTCAAGTGTTTTTCAATAGCTACATACTTCAGGGATGACGAATTCAGTTTTTGAGAATGCCTGCCACATGTCGTTCAAATGAGTTCTTCCTCAATATGCTTACTATATGTGACCAACGTATTTTTCTATGCATAATACTATAAATTTTGAACGAAAATTGAAGGCAAAAAAGTGAGTCATATTATACACAAGCACACGTCTTCAGGTATTTTTACTCGGCTTAAACTCCTCTTATTTGAAACAGCAACATTGCAAATACACTCAGTTATCACAATAGATAATAAAACACAAAATAAGCAGGTGTTGATAGCAATCATTTACAAAAGATATTTGATATGTCGGCCATATTTGCTATTTGAGAATCTATTTAAAATTAGAGCAGATTTGCTCACAAGATAAAGTTTATTACTATTTTGATTTTCTTGTTTTTTATAAAATTTTATCTCTTCATTCTTTATGAAAGACAATATTTTTATTTTCACAGATTATTAGTATACATAAATATATCAAAGTCATCGAAAACAGAAAAGTATAGATTAATTAACACCTTAAAATGAATTACCGTGTATGTATAGTTAGCGCTGTTCTCCGAAAATTTGAAAATAACTTTTGAAACGGAAATTCAGAGAAGAAACGCTCAATGGTGATACATCCGGTTCATTTCTATTCTTTAATATCATGAAAAATTAAATATTTTAGTGACATTATACGACATTGAGATTTTAATGAATGATATGGTATAAACTTTTCTTTTAAATGTACGTAAGGATGTCTGTACTATTGGATCGTATTATACTCAAAGATGTAATTTATTCCCTGTTTTTAACTTAAGAAAAAAGGGGTCCATATTATAGCTCCACCGAACAATCGGCGTAATAACAATCAACCACGTAACAAAACTTATCCTGCATATTCTGTTGAATAGAGCGCGCAGCAGAATCGAGCCAGTGCGGGTTCGTTAAAGACACCGGAACAAGGAACGGGATATTCATGCTCAAAATGCTATCAGAAAGAGCGATACAGACGCAGAAGGCCGCGTACCTATGTTTCACAGACTACGCAAAAGCCTTCGACAAAGTACGCCACAAGGATATGATGGAACTGCTCAGCAACATTGATATATTCGGGAAAGATATTAGAATAATCAAGAACCTATACTGGCAGCAAACGGCATAGAGAATGAGTTCAGCAGATATACAAAAATAGAAAGAGGCGTAAGGCAAGGATGTGTCTTCTCACCGGACTTATTCAACCTATACAGCAAGGAATTTCTGAGATACCTGGAGATCCTACCGGGATTTAGCATTGGCGGCCACAATCTTACCAACATAAGATACGCAGATGACACGGTACTGATAGTAGACACGGAAAAGAAACTACAAAACCTCATAGAGAATGAAGTGAAGCAGAGCGATAAGAAGGGACTAATTATAAACTACAAGAAGACAGAATGCATGGTCATCAGTAAAAGGATGAGCCTGAAATGCGATTTGAAAGTCGAGGACACTAAAATCAAGCATGTGCGGAAGTTTAAATATCTGGGAAATGTTTCCATGGAGGACGGTAGGTGCGACGCTGAGATCCGAAGACGGATTGGGATGGCCGAAGAGTACTGAGCTGCTACGCGACATCTGTCCTCCTATACGGCAGCGAATGTTCTACAGTCTCCTCAAAGATAAAGAAAAGTGTTATGGTAATTTATGGACACTCCCAGCTATAAATAGAAGTAAGTACTGCCTTTTGGAGAGGGGAATTTCCAACAGTCCTCGCTGACAGTCGGACCGAACATTCTTTCTGTAACACTCCCGTTTGTATATGTTTGTATTACTGTTTCTGTTAATATATTTGTTTAACTCAATTCCTCTCTTGTGTCTTTATTTCTGACCCTAACAAGGTCACAACAAAGAGACTCGTAGCAGCGGAGATATGGTTCTACAGAAGGATAATGAGGATATCATGGAGCGAGCGTGTGAGCAACGATGAGGTCTTGGAGAAGATGCAAACAAGGAGGAAGCTTATGCTTAACATTAGGAAGAGGCAGATGAAGTTTCTGGGACAAGTAATGAGAAAGGAGGGTCTGGAGAATCTGATACTCACAGGTCGAATAGAGGGAAAAAGAAACAAGGGAAAACAACGTTGGCAGAGGCACGAAACATATTTAGAGCCACAAGAGATAGGGGGAAGTGGAGAGCCATGATCGCCTACGTCCTGAAGGGACACGGCACATAAAAAGAAGTATTATATATACACAGGAAACACGGTATTTTTACGGGATGCTAGCTTCTTAATAAACCCGATCTTGATCTATTCATCTGGCTCCAACTTATGAAGATTTTATTGTAGGAAAATAAATGAAAGTCGGTGGCTAATTGAAGTCAGACTACTGTTTGTGTAGCAGGCATATATAGATCATTTATAGATTATTTTCTGTGTAACATTGGAATATGTTATTGACTGATAGAGGCCACTATACCAATGGCTGTGAAATAAATTCCTTTTTATGGCAACGATAAAAAAATACAAATGCTGGGGGCAATAATAGCTCTGACAAAAATGACTGATAAACGCATTCAAAATACTAGAAAATTTTGTACCTGCAAAATGTTCTCACCTACATATGATATAAAGTGTATATATATTGCATAACGTTTTCGAAATATACACCTTGACGACTACCTCCAGTCGTTTCCTTGCCTTCCTGGTCCGCATAATCTTCGCTGCTCTTCTCGTGTCGTCGACCGGTAACTGGAATTGATGTCGCTTATGTAGAAACGCTTATTGGAAAGGATTTAATCGTCTGGGCCATAGATCCTTGCTTTTTCGCACGCATTTTATTACTGACACTATTCGAGCTCTTGTAAATACATTAACAGCACGCTGCGACAACAAACATATGTATAACAAATTATATTTCGATGACTTATTAATGCTTACACTCATATATTACATATGTAAACAAATGTCAAATGAATTAAGGTCATGCAAAGGTTATTGTACCTTGTACAGTTTGGATAATCTTGTCGTACATTTTTGCTAATTTTCTACAAATTGAAAGCCATATTTTATCAATAACCGGAGAGGTTTTCATCCGGTTCCAAATAGTTTCAGGAATGACCACGAATTTCACTTTATAGGTTAAGTTAATGCACAAGAAAAATTGGAAATGCAACAGGGCGTGTAAAATTCTGTTCTGTTTAGAAAGCTCTGGGAAAAATCCTTGCTTTGTAGAAAAATCCTTTTAGAGAAATAAAATAAAAACAGAATTCTATTTGTATTTTAATTTTGATAAAACGTAGAGCATATTTCAAAATTAATTTTATCGGTTTAAAATCGTTTTTCTCTCTCCTCCTCTTCTCTCTCTCTCTCTTTCTCTCTCTCTCTCTCTCTCTCTCTCTCTTTCACTCCCTCTCCCTTTTTCTCTCCTTCTTACTCTCTCTCTCTCTCTTTCTTTCTTTCTTTCTTGTTCTCTCTATCTCTAAAGTTTCGTACACTCCATCTATGGAGTGTGAGGCACGGCCCTCTCTGTCTTTTTTACAAATACTTTCATGGCAATTGCTCCGAGGAGCTGTATTCGCTGGTTCCCAGATTTCATGAGTTCAAGCGCCCTACGAGGCCGGCATCCCGCTCTCACCCTTTCACTGTCGAAACTCCTAAATGTAGCCGTCTTTTCTACTCCAATAGCTTCATGTCTCGCACCTCTCGCCTGTGGAACTCCCTTCCCTATTCCAGTTTCCCTGATAGCTATAATCTCCAGCTATTCAAATGTAATGTCAATCGACATCTCCAGTTGCCTTGATCTATCCACTATCCTTCTCCTCATCCTTTCTTCTATCACTCCTATCTGATCTTGCTCCAAATTTTCTGTAACCCCTTGCGTCCTAGTGGCTTCTCGCCTTGCTTGGGGTGAAACGCTTAAAAAATACTAGGATTTTTGTTTGTTTTTCCGTATATTTTTCTTCATACTGTCGGATCTATATCCATATATTTGCTTACATATATATATATATATATATATATATATATATATATATATATATATATTCAAAATTATATATATATATATTAAAATTATAACATATGCATGTTATAAGATCACTACAAAAGTTTCAATTTTGTTTAGACACTTCTGGTGTCTTATCAAGTGATGTTGAATGGAAAATAAACGATTTTAAGACCTCAAAAGCCAACTAAACTCCCTTTGTTATGTAACCTATGATCACCCAATCAGAATACAAGTATATGGTAATTTAAAATAACATAACAACATACTCAAGTATAAGTACAATCTATTAGTGCATTAAAGTTAAGATTAAATTAAATTAGAAATCAATATAAAAATTAAATTTTAAGTTAACAGTTAAATTTCAAATTTCAAATGTCAAATTCTAAAGTTAACCGAGCATCAAAATTATTCAGAAATGAAACTAGGAGAAAAAATATATTTTATTATTCTTAGCAAAGTGCCAATTTTTCAATTAAGTTCGACGCTGATGAAAAAAAAAAGTATCTCCGATCGCTACACATATTAGATACATGGAAGTCAGAATTCAAATAAGGAGCTAGATAGGGAAGGGAATTTTCAAATATCAGGGCAAACACATTCAAATAATAATACACAAACACATACCTTTTAAAACTCAACGATAACTCTTTTGCAGTCACATAATTTAAAGAAAATTTGATGTACGTAGGTCCTTACTTTCCGTACAAACAATTTAATTTTTCATTTCATGGGTGACTTTCGCTGGATTTCGCAATTAATTTCACTTATTCCCACATTTATTTCCAAGTTATGAAAATTGTTATTATGCAAAAAAACTTCGTCGCAAAAAATCACGTAAAAATTCGCCGAAAACAATCGCATATTGGGAATCGAAAATTTCAATATTGCAGGTTCGGAATGTTTTTAATTTGCTCACGGAGTCGGCCTGATTCCAAAATGTTATGATATGTTGGGCTATAGCCTCTAGGAGTAAAGTAGAAAAAGTGTAACACAGTGACACACTGACATTGGCATTTATTATATAGAAGAAGAAGATGAGCTACTGAGATTTCTGACCTTTTAATTGGAAAACTGTGACACACTGACATTGGTTATTATATATATATATATATATATATATATATATATATATAAAGAAACGGTCACGTTCTTGTTGCGATACGTCCTAGATATGACGATAAACTACAGAGTGATTGAAAAGTAACTCTACATTTTATGCATGAGTCGCCAGACAGGAGTCCTGACTTAACACCCTGTGACTTTTTTCTTTTTTTAAGGGAGCAAGTCTGCTATACGTAACCAAGACGTTGAAAGAACTTGAAGGACAAATACAAGAAGTTATGTCTTCCACACCACAAGAGTTCCTGGTGAAATCAGTTGATGCGATTCCTGGGCGGCTCGAGTAGCTGGTAGTGAAGTCTGGTGCCCATATCTAGTTTTAAGTAAAACCTCATACCAAACGCTTTTCTCTCATATCCATTTCTTGTAAATATAATAGTTAATAAACATGTTATAAGTATTTTAAAATTAAGATTTACTTTTCAATAACCCTGTAAACCCGGCAGCAAGGCCTCTGATCGGGAGGTTTTGAGGAGCATGGAACTACCTCTTAATTTCTGTTGTTCACAGGTCCACACTGACCCAGGGTGGTAGCACTTGTTAGGGTCCCAGCTATGGGCAAATAGTTAATACCAAAACGAGAATCAAAACGTTATGAAAGTATTTTAAAAATATTTCTCAACGTGAAAATACCAGCAATACAATTTCATAGTTAAAAAAATTACCAGCAAAACGTTTTTTGTAAAATAAATTATTAATGCTCCCAAGAAAATTAAATTTCGGCATTAAATGAGCCATAAGGATTTGATATGGCACTAAACAAGCAAAAAATAACTTTTGACGCGATAATAGCACTTTAAACCTTCTCATGAACGACCTGACTTTTGATGACATGAGTAACAATATATTTTAGAGAGCTAATGAAATTACATTCCGCACGAATAACAATGTTTATACCATCTCTCGAACACATGAAATCAACATTTGAAATACAGCTAGTTTGGGAGTTGAAAATAATGAATATCGCTACAAAGATTGTCACCAACGTTTGTTTCTATTCAGGAGAGAATAATTATATCGATGCAGTATAGCTACAAGACTTTTAGTAACTGGCAGGAATTATGCGATTATTAAATATATATATATATATATATATATATATATATATATATATATATATATATATATATATATATATATATATATATGTATGTATGTATGTATGTATGTATGAAATATGTGGTGCAGTTTAATTTACATTACAATGAATCATTCATGCAAAAAGTAAATTAGTAAAAGTTAATTATATAAAATGGCGAAATCACTTCGCTAACAAAATTTTAAAAATGCATTAACCAACTAACCACTCGATGAATATTATGATCCTTGTTTTTTAAAATTATATACTGTATATGCAAGTACTTTCGACGGGTCATCATCAGGCATATCAAGAAAATAGTTTCCACGTCTGATGATGACCGGAGGACCCATCGAAAGTACTTGCATATTTAAAGAAGACCTTATTATACAGTTTATAATTTTAAAAATCAAGGATCGTAACATTCATTTAGTGGTTAGTGGGTTAATGCATTTTTAAAATTTAGTTAGCGAAGTGATTTCGCCATTTTATATCATTAACTTTTGCTAATTTACTTTTTGTATGAATGATTCATTGTAATATATATATATATATATATATATATATATATATATATATATATATATATATGCATTCGCACACAAAACGTTGTATTTTTTTTCCTTTGATTCAGCGAATTGGTGCAGTCTCAAGTTGCCCATGTTTTTTCGCCACCAATATAAATTTTGAACTAACGTGTTTAGCTCTCCGACAAGCAAACTCATTCATCTCCCTTTGATCCTTCAGTCACTTATTTGTTAATGGTGGTCTTGTATCACCTAAACAAATTCCCCGTCTTTGTTTTTAAATATCTTCTGCAAGACTGTCTTCCTTTCACTTCATGCTGAAGAATGCGCCTGCCCATTGTACCGTTGCTCGAGAGCCTGACTTTCATGTCACGTGCTCGATTCTTATTTATCTTTTTTATTTATTTTTATTTTTTTCATTTTATTCTTATTTTATTTATTTTCTGGGCACAAGTGGAACCGGATGGTTCATGAGGTTCGCCGCAGCAGAAGGAGAGTGACGGATGCAGAAGCACAAAGATTTGAAAATGCGGAAGGGGAAAACATTAAAATAGTTGCTTATTTCGAAACTTTTTTTTTTCCTCTCTCCTGCTTATCATTAAGTCCCAGGACGAAATAACAAAAAACGCGTTTTGAAAAAGAAAAGAAATATGCAACAGACGTCAATTAAAAAAAAAAAAAAGAACTCGGTCTGTCCTCACTATCTCACTAGCCTGATGAGGGCTCTTATGTTCTCTTGAGCGCAACAGCTCGAAAAAAAATTCTCTCGGGAGAGTTTATGAAGATGAATGAATGAAACAAAGAAATATAAGTTTCCTTTTCTTTTCATCGTCCTTTGTTCGTGGGTGGAATCCATGTACGCTTCGGTATATAACGATATATTAACATGCAACCAAATTATTTTTTCCTGACGTTTATGCCAAAGTATTTTTAATGTGCACTTCTAAAGATTAACAATAAACTGCATTAGTATTTGGTGATGCGTGAAAAGCAACCGATACCGACACGAAAACTTAAATAACCGATCTTTTTTTTAATCATTTCAACGCAAGCGCCGATAATGCTTCTAAAACGCAAGGTGGCGGGGGGGGGTCACTGAAAGTGAAAGAAATCGAGAAGACTTTAGTGAGGAGAAAGGACAATAAAAGAACGTGTTTCAGGAATACAGATTTCGATTGACGCTACATATAAGGTTTTGAAGCTTGGAATCAAGGAAACAAGACGATAAGTGCGAGAGAAGAAACTATTAGAGCAGAACTTACAGTTACATCTAGCTAATTCAGCAATAAAATGATGAGACCTAATTGCCAATCTAGTAGTACGTTTAAATTCATGCAGTCAAGGCACCAAAGAGGAGAGCTCATTAGAACAACGACAATAAAAATATTTATAGAAAAACAGAGGGAAGCCACATCATGGCTGTGGGAAAATGAACGTCGAGATGCAATGTCAGGACCGATATAACATTACAGACTCTTCTTTGGATTTAGTTGAGAATCTAGAGATATGTAGCAGGAGCACCAGACCAAATATGGCTGCAATATTCAATGCAGATTTATGTAAGACAGATTCTGACGAGAAAAATTGTCTGGCACGACATAGTGCACAGACTTTCCTAGCAGAAGAGCTAGCAATTGATTCAATATAATCATCCCATTGGAAAACCTAAGACCAAGAAGGCACAAAGAGTTGTCGTTCTGGAGATTAGCATCAGCCATGCTGATGGAAGTCAAACTTCAATCTACTGCGTAGCCAATTGCTTTTACTAATCTCGTAACCGCCAAGGGTCACTACATCTACTGCAGCCACAGTAAACAAAACAGGCTCACCGGGTCCATCCCTCCCCAGGATAGTTTGGTCAGAGTTTTCCTTCTCTTAGACTGGCTCACAGCCAAGGCTATAGGGTCCTGCTATTTACCTGTAGGAAGAGATGAATATAGGGAAGTATGCATGTAAGCGAACTTGACCGGAATTTGAACTCAGCTCTCCGATTTCTCAATCCGAGCCGCTATC
This sequence comes from Acanthosepion pharaonis, assembly GCA_903632075.3. Lineage (NCBI taxonomy): Eukaryota > Metazoa > Mollusca > Cephalopoda > Sepiida > Sepiidae > Acanthosepion > Acanthosepion pharaonis. The sequence goes on from CAHIKZ030003422.1 coordinate 1,349,109, forward strand.
CATTACTCTGTCGTAACTCCGACATAAATGAGCCTCTTTGCGTATCAATTTTACCAACGGTTTCTTGCTCGCACATCGGCTTTATAAGACGGACTTGTTCAGAATGCGTTTGATTGTCGCCGTAGAAACATTTGTGGAACTTGTCACTTGTCTTCATTACTATCATCAGCAGTCAATTTTATCGTGTCTTCATCAACCAATCTCCTAATAAAACGAATTGGCATTAGTGTCAGTTTGCATGGTGGGTCTAGTCGCTTCTGTACACCTTGTAATTTTGCACAGATTTGACGACACTGTTCAACTACGCAGCTATTTTCTAAAGCTGTTATTCTGATTGTGGAAATAAATCACTTTGTTTACCGACTTATGGGCTATTTAATGCCAAAATTTAATTTTCTTAGGAGCATTAGTTATTTCTTTTACAAAAATTTATTGCTAGCAATTTTTTTTTATGAAATTGTATTACTGGTAATTTTTATTTTTTAACAAGAATGTATTGCTGGAAATATTTTCTTTTTTTTTAAAAAAAAGAAAATTATTTATTTATTACTGGTAATATGTGTTTTGTTTTTTGTTTTGGTTTTTTAAAAATCTATTGCTGGTAATATATTTTTTTAAATGTATAGCAGTTAAGTTTTTATATAAAAATGTATTACTGATATTTTTACTATAAAAATTTTTTTTTATACTTTCATAGTGTTTTGACACCATTTTGGACGGTATCTATTTGCCCATAGGTTCGGACACTAACAGCTGCTACCACCCCGAGTTAGGATTGACCTGGGAATAACAATAATTAAGAGGTGGTTCCACACTCCTCAAAACCTCTCAATCAGAGACTTTGCTGCTGGATGTAGTTTATCGTCATACCCAGGATAGGTGGAAATAAATAATACCATCAGCATTTCCATGACGTGGTGTGGTCATAGGGTCGCTGTGTTACTAAACACATGACCAGTTTCCTCTACATATCTCCGAAGAGGTATTCATTCATGTGTAACCTGTCGTCAGCAAGTAGACCTGGTGGGACCTATCCTTCTCCAGGTCAAATAACAGCTGTTTTCTTCCAATTTGAAAGCTCGCCTTGGTCACAGATACGTGGCTGTTGATTCTATCAGAGGAACTTTCCAACCCGGCCGTTGACTTCAGTCTAGGTATTCCTCCGCCTAGAGATGGCATGTCATTACCACTGCAGTCATAGTTATAGATCCAAGTTTATCCCATTGTGCTAGTTGGCCGTTGACACTACTAGAAGGTTCTTTAATAGGTCTTTCTTTCAATTCTGTCGGCTGTCTAGCCATCTTCATCACCAGAAAAACCTGGTGGGGGAACCGGTTTAGTCGCTGATGACCCAACCATGCTGCTGGTCGTAATGGGACATATGGTACCAATAACACCCGTAAAGTGATCTAATGTAAAAATATATATATATATATATATATATATATATATATATATATATATAACACGTTCCTTCAAGTCGGAAAAGAGCTACATCCTATGTGGATCCATTACTGAAAAAAATGTCCGTACACTAAAAAAATTATAATTTTATAAGAACTATTTTTACGATTGCGTAATTACAACAATTTAAATTTGTTTAAAAGGACGAATAGAACGACACTGAAATCGGAAGGCGTATAAGTATAGCCAAAGATACATACTAAAAGCTAAGTGTGATGGTGAAACACACCTATTCTGTAGTTAATAGACTCTCCCACCCAATATAAGTAGAAGTAATAAGAGAAACGAGGGTCAGTCGATGTCGGGCGACGGGCTGAACGGTTGAACTCTCTGCCTTCGGGCGGGGAGGTAAACCGACACTGAACCCGTTTATACGGGTTCAAAGGGTATATTTTTGGCCGAGCCCACGGGCTCGGAGATCCCACGTTAAACTGGCCTTGTGCCACATGATACCCTCGTGTGGGGGTGACTAAATACTAGTCACTGTCGAACGACAGTCGAACTCTCTGCCTTCGGGCAGAGAGGAACCCGGGCGAGGATATGCCGAAGGGCAGAGTTTCGTCCGGGGAGGTAGACAGACCCGATCCCGTTTATGCGGGGTCTACGGGGATTTTTTGTCCGATCCTCCGGGCTCGGGAACCCCACATTAAATTCGGCCTTGTGCCACATGCGACTGCGTGGGGCAGTTACTAAATAGCGTCGATGTCGGACGACAGTAGTTGACAGTCGAATACGAAAGTAGTTAGCGACCACAAGATTACTCTGCGCAATACCTATTATATCAAGTTCCTAACGTTTTGTACGTCGAACTATTTACGACCGATTTAGTACAAATACAAGCCTCCACTGCGAAACAAGCGAAACAACACTAAGCAAAGTGTTAAGAAACAGAAAATTTTCGTTAGAAACAAAGAAAAGACTACTGAACTGTTATGTAACATCAGTCCTCTTCTATGACAGCGAAAGCTGGACAATCTCATCACAGATGAAGAACAGAAATGTGGTTCTACAGAAGAATGCTGAGAATACAATGGACCGAACATGTTTAGTAAAAACGAAGTTTTAGAGAAAAAAAAACAAAGAATGGACAACAAAAAGGAAACTTATACTTAACATCAGAAAGAGAAGATTGAAATGTCTAGAGCACATAATGAGGAAAGGGGTCTTGGAAAAGTTGACACTCACAGGACAGATTGGGGGCAAGAGGGACAGATAAAAACAATGCATAGCCTATCTGGCGAGCTAGAATGAATTGATAACGGAACAGGATTTAGGAGAGATAAAAAAAGACAAAATTTATTAAGAGCTCCAAAGGATAGGAACTTGTGGAGAGCCATGATCGCCAACGTTCTAAAGACACACAGCACACAGAAAAAGAAGAAGAAGAAGAAGAAGAAGATTATATTTATATTTAAATTCCCAATTAGAAAAATATAATCAGATATGGTTTTAAAAAAGAATTTTTCATAGAGATGTACTCATTTCAATACAGTAACGTGATCGTATTTTTTTAAGCATTTCACCCCCAAGAAAGGCGGGAGTGACACTATCACGCAAGAGGTTACAGAGAGTGGGAATAAGAGTAAAGAGGGGTGTTCGAAGAAACGATAAAAAGAAGGACGGGAATCAAGATCAAAACATCAGAAGATGTCGATTGACATTACATTTAAATATTTGAAGATTATAGCTGTCGTGGAAGCAAGTTCCACTGACGGGAAGTGCGAGAGAAGAAGCTGTTAGAGTAGAAAAGGCGGTTACATTTAACTGATACGATAGTGAAAGGGTGAGACCGAGATGCCAAACTAGTAGCACGGTTAAATTCATGCAGTTAGAATACCAGTGAAAGTAGCTCGCCAGAACAGTTGCCATGATAATATTTGTAGAAAAGACAGAGGGAAGCCATATCATGTATGTTGTCGACTATGTCAACAGAGTTTCAATGTTGTAGAATACGTCCATTAATAATATCTGGTATTATCTCTATTGTTCTAGTTGTAAGAATAAGATCAAGCTATGTTTGGTTGAAAAGAAAATTAAATTTATATTAAAAATGACATTGGAGTGAACTGCTTTATGGGCGATATTGTAGATATTTAGGAAAAATTTTACATCGTATCAAAATAGTAAAAAATTATCTTACGATTAGGTACAACTGTAAGACTAGATCCGGTGCACGCGTTTGTTTATATCGATCTGTAAGGGAACGGCATATTAAAATCTGTGTAAATATTTACTTAGCATGCAACCTTCATTTTCTTTTTCCCATCGATTAATTAGGATCGCTGGAAAGCAGATATTAGCCGCAGCAATATGCAGAGGAAAAAATGAAGACGAAGCGCGAATTTCAAACAGAAGGACGTTACGTTTGACGCTTAAAAGGCAAAATAGAAAAAATGTTAATTAACGTCCTCTGGCGCTGAATGTTTTAAATGACTGCTAGAGGTCTTCAACCTTGAATCTATTACAGGCGGATCAGTATCTGTCTATATTCCGAACAATGGAAATAGTATACACGTGGATCGGTTTGAAAAATTAATTTACTAACAACCAATCTACGACAAACATTCTATTGTAGCGTCTTAGGTGTGCATACGCTTTTATGCATATTTGTAAATGCGCATAAAACTCCGTATGTGTGATATATTAAACGGAATTATATAGGCGTTTATGCTTGTCAGGGTGTGTAGATGTGAGTATATTTTAAGTGTTTCTGAATGTATTTCAGCGTATATTCATGTATGTGTGCGTAACAAATGTTTGTGACCTAAGGGCTCTGCGTAATTTTCATACAAATGCATATCGCCTTTATATAATAGAGTTCATGCGTGCGCGCGTGTACGTGTGCACGCAACATATAGGCATGTGCGTAGGTACACTATATGTGACTATGTATGTGATGCCTCTGTATGTAAGTGTGTCTTTGTGTATATGTGTACGTGTGAGCCCGAAAGTACAGTAAATCGAAATTAACTCTTCTGTGTCCTTATAAATAAGTATTATTGTGCAGTCATTTTAATACGCACTATAGTTTCGGCATTTCGCTGTTAATCATTTAATAATTACTGTTGCATTTTTTTTTGTTGTTGTTAATTTCTCCTCCTCCCCCATCCCCGGCGATTATTTTTTAAGAATTTCTGCTACGTTTTAATATATTTTTTAATGTTTTTTTTGTTTCTTTTCCTTCCTTTCAAACATGGCCGAGCCGGTGAACGGGACTCTTCTTAGAAATCATGCTGAGACGATACAAACCGACGCCATTAGACCACACATGTAAGTATTTCAAAGATAGAGATTCTTATTACCATTCTTTCTTAGGAAGTTAAATACATGTGAAAAAGTCTGATGTTGTTGTTTTATTTATTTTTAACAAAGGCGCTTAAGAAAATGGGTATAATTCTGTCTGAATTTCTGGGATGATGATTTATCTTTCATTTGGACTAATATCCTCATCTTTGTCTTTATTATTAACTGATTACCGCCTGTCTGAATTTCTGGGATGATGATTTATCATTATTTAGATTTGGACTAATATCCTCATCTTTGTCTTTATTATCACCTGATCACCTCCTGTCTGAATTTCTGGGATGATGATTTATCATTATTTACATTTTGACAAATATCTCATCTTTATTATCACCTGATCATCCTTTGAATTTCTTTATTTATCACCTGATCTTTGTCCACCTGATCACCTCCTGTCTGAATTTCTGGGATGATGATTTATCTTTCATTTGGACTAATATCTTCATCTTTGTCTTTATTATCACCTGATCACCTCCCTGTCTGAATTTCTTGGATGATGATTTATCTTTCATTTGGACTAATATCCTCATCTTTGTCTTTATTATAACCTGATCACCTCCTGTCTGAATTTCTGGGATGATGATTTATAATATTATTTACATTTGGACTAATATCCTCATCTTTGACTTTATTATCACCTGATCACCTCCTGTCTGAATTTCTGGGATGATTTGACCAATTCCTCATCTTTATTTCATTTGAATTTCTGGGGACTTTCAACTAATCCTCATCTTTGTCTTTATTATCACCTGATCACCTCCTGTCTGAATTTCTGGGATGATGATTTATCTTTCATTTGGACTAATATCCTCATCTTTGTCTTTATTATCACCTGATCACCTCCTGTCTGAATTTCTGGGATGATGATTTATCATTATTTCATTTTAATTTCACATTTGGACTAATATCTGAATTTCATGATTTTGTCTTTATTATAATACCTGATCACCTCCTGTCTGAATTTCTGGGATGATGATTTATCTTTCATTTGGACTAATATCCTCATCTTTGTCTTTATTATTAACTGATCACCTCCTGTCTGAATTTCTGGGATGATGATTTATCATTATTTACATTTGGACTAATATCCTCATCTTTGTCTTTATTATCACCTGATCACCTCCTGTCTGAATTTCTGGGATGATGATTTACCTCCTTTCATTTGGATGGATTTATCTTTCATTTGGACTAATATCCTCATCTTTGTCTTTATTATCACCTGATCACCTCCTGTCTGAATTTCTGGGATGATGATTTATCATTATTTACATTTGGACTAATATCCTCATCTTTGTCTTTATTATCACCTGATCACCTCCTGTCTGAATTTCTGGGATGATGATTTATCTTTCATTTGGACTAATATCCTCATCTTTGTCTTTATTATCACCTGATCACCTCCTGTCTGAATTTCTGGGATGATGATTTATCTTTCATTTGGACTAATATCCTCATCTTTGTCTTTATTATCACCTGATCACCTCCTGTCTGAATTTCTGGGATGATGATTTATCATTATTTACATTTGGACTAATATCCTAATATCCTCACCTCCTGTCTGAATTTCTGGGATTGATTTCATTTGGACTAATATCATCTTTGATCACCTCCTGTCTGAATTTCTGGGATGATGATTTATCTTTCATTTGGACTAATATCTTCATCTTTTGTCTTTATTATCACCTGATCACCTCCTGTCTGAATTTCTGGGATGATGATTTATCATTATTTACATTTGGACTAATATCCTCATCTTTGTCTTTATTATCACCTGATCACCTCTGGGATGATGATTTGTCTGAATTTCTGGGATGATGATTTATCATTATTTACATTTGGACTAATATCCTCATTTTGTCTTTATTTATCATTTTGACTAATATCCTCATCTTTATTATCACCTGATCTGAATTTCTGGGATGATGATTTATCTTTCATTTGGACTAATATCCTCATCTTTGTCTTTATTATCACCTGATCACCTCCTGTCTGAATTTCTGGGATGATGATTTATCATCTTTCATTTGGACTAATATCCTCATCTTTTGTCTTTATTATCACCTGATCACCTCCTGTCTGAATTTCTGGGATGATGATTTATCATTATTTACATTTGGACTAATATCCTCATCTTTGTCTTTATTATCACCTGATCACCTCCTGTCTGAATTTCTGGGATGATGATTTATCATTATTTACATTTGGACTAATATCCTCATCTTTGTCTTTATTATCACCTGATCACCTCCTGTCTGAATTTCTGGGATGATGATATCATTTTCATTTGGACTAATACATTTGGACTAATATCCTCATCATTTTTCTTTATTATCACCTGATCACCCCCTGTCTGAATTTCTGGGATGATGATTTATTTTCATTTGGACTAATATCTTCATTTTTGTCTTTATTATCACCTGATCACCTCCTGTCTGAATTTCTGGGATGATGATTTATCATTATTTACATTTGGACTAATATCCTCATCTTTGTCTTTATTATCACCTGATCACCTCCTGTCTGAATTTCTGGGATGATGATTTATCTTTCATTTGGACTAATATCCTCATCTTTGTCTTTATTATCACCTGATCACCTCCTGTCTGAATTTCTGGGATGATGATTTATCATTATTTACATTTGGACTAATATCCTCATCTTTGTCTTTATTATCACCTGATCACCTCCTGTCTGAATTTCTGGGATGATGATTTATGATTTCATTATTTACATTTGGATTTCTGGGATGATGATTTAATATCCTCATCTTTGTCTTTATTATCACCTGATCACCTCCTGTCTGAATTTCTGGGATGATGATTTATCTTTCATTTTACATTTAGAACTGGGATGATATTCCTCATCTTTGTCTTTATTATCACCTGATCACCTCCTGTCTGAATTTCTGGGATGATGATTTATCTTTCATTTGGACTAATATCCTCATTTTTGTCTTTATTATCACCTGATCACCTCCTGTCTGAATTTCTGGGATGATGATTTATCATTATTTACATTTGGACTAATATCCTCATCTTTGTCTTTATTATCACCTGATCACCTCCTGTCTGAATTTCTGGGATGATGATTTATCTTTCATTTGGACTAATATCCTCATCTTTGTCTTTATTATCACCTGATCACCTCCTGTCTGAATTTCTGGGATGATGATTTATCATTATTTCATTTGGACTAATATCCTCATCTTTGTCTTTATTGAATCTGGGATGATGATTTACCATTATTTAAATTTGGATCACCTCCTGTCTGAATTTCTGGGATGATGATTTATCATTATTTACATTTTGACTAATATCCTCATCTTTGTCTTTATTATTCACCATTTGATCATCCCTCCTGTCTGAATTTCTGGGATGATGATTTATCTTTCATTTGGACTAATATCCTCATCTTTGTCTTTATTATCACCTGATCACCTCCTGTCTGAATTTCTGGGATGATGATTTATCATTATTTACATTTGGACTAATATCCTCATCTTTGTCTTTATTATCACCTGATCACCTCCTGTCTGAATTTCTGGGATGATGATTTATATCCTTTCATTTGGACTAATATCTTCATCTTTGTCTTTATTATCACCTGATCTTTACCTCCTGTCTGAATTTCTGGGATGATGATTTATGATGATTTCATTTGGACTAATATCCTCATCTTTGTCTTTATTATCACCTGATCACCTCCTGTCTGAATTTCTGGGATGATGATTTATCTTTCATTTGGACTAATATCCTCATCTTTGTCTTTATTATCACCTGATCACCTCCTGTCTGAATTTCTGGGATGATGATTTATCATTATTTACATTTGGACTAATATCCTCATCTTTGTCTTTATTATCACCTGATCACCTCCTGTCTGAATTTCTGGGATGATGATTTTTATCTTTCATTTGGACTAATATCCTCTTTATCTTTATCTTTTATCTTTCATTTATCACCTGATCACCTCCTCCTGTCTGAATTTCTGGGATGATGATTTATCATTATTTACATTTGGACTAATATCCTCATCTTTGTCTTTATTATCACCTGATCACCTCCTGTCTGAATTGATTTGGGATGATGATTTATCTTTTTGTTATTTTATCATTGTCTGAATTTCTGGGATGATGAAAATTATTTTCATTTGGACATCTCATTTTGTCTTTATTATCACCTGATCACCTCCTGTCTGAATTTCTGGGATGATGATTTATCTTTCATTTGGACTAATATCATCTTTGTCTTTATTATCACCTGATCACCTTTGTTGAATTTCTGGGATGATGATTTATCATTATTTATTATTTGGACTAATATCCTCATCTTTGTCTTTATTATCTCCTGTCTGAATTTCTGGGATGATGATTTATCATTATTTACATTTGGACTAATATCCTCATCTTTGTCTTTATTATCACCTGATCACCTCCTGTCTGAATTTCTGGGATGATGATTTATCTTTATTTTTACATTTTGACTAATATCCTCCATCTTTGACTTTATTATGATGATTTATCTATTTACATTGTCTGAATTTCTGGGATCATTTTTTTCTTTATTATTATTTGATCACCTCCTTTGACTAATATGATGATTCATCTTTGTTACATTTGGATTCCTCATCTTTTGTCTTTATTATCACCTGATCACCTCCTGTCTGAATTTCTGGGATGATGATTTATCATTATTTACATTTGGACTAATATCCTCATCTTTGTCTTTATTATCACCTGATCACCTCCTGTCTGAATTTCTGGGATGATTTATTTATGGATTAATTTCATTTGGACTTTATTAATATCCTCATCTTTGATTTTTCATTATCATCTTTGTCTTTGATCACCTCCTGTCTGAATTTCTGGGGATGATGATTTATTTTCATTTGGACTAATATCCTCATTTTGTCTTAATTATTGATCACCTCCTGTCTGAATTTCTGGGATTATTTCATTTGGACTAATATCCTCATCCTCCTGTCTGAATTTCTGGGATGATGATTTATCATTATTTACATTTGGACTAATATCCTCATCTTTGTCTTTATTTATTATCACCTCCTGTCTGAATTTCTGGGATGATGATTTATCATTATTTTCATTTGGACTAATATCCTCATCTTTTTCTTTATTATCACCTGATCACCTCCTGTCTGAATTTCTGGGATGATGATTTATTATTTCATTTGGACTAATATCCTCATCTTTGTCTTTATTATCACCTGATCACCTCCTGTCTGAATTTCTGGGATGATGATTTATCTTTCATTTGGACTAATATCCTCATCTTTGTCTTTATTATCACCTGATCACCTCCTGTCTGAATTTCTGGGATGATGATTTATCTTTCATTTGGACTAATATCCTCATCTTTTGTCTTTATTATTGATCTTTGTTGAATTTCTGGGATGATGATTTATCTTTCATTTGACTAATATCCTCATCTTTTGTCTTTATTATCACCTTGATCACCTCCTGTCTGAATTTCTGGGATGATGATTTATCATTTTCATTTGGACTAATATCCTCATCTTTGTCTTTATTATCATATCCTGTCTGAATTTCTTTGTCTTTCATTTGGACTTATCCTCATCTTTGTCTTTTATTATCACCTGATCACCTCCTGTCTGAATTTCTGGGATGATGATTTATCATTATTTCATTTGGACTAATATCCTCATCTTTGTCTTTATTATCACCTGATCACCTCCTGTCTGAATTTCTGGGATGATGATTTATCTTTCATTTGGACTAATATCCTCATCTTTGTCTTTATTATCACCTGATCCTCTGTCTGAATTTCTGGGATGATGATTTATCATTATTTACATTTGGACTATTATCCTCATCTTTGTCTTTATTATCAATGATCACCTCCTGTCTGAATTTCTGGGATGATGATTTATCATTCTTTCATTTGGACTAATATCCTCATCTTTGTCTTTTATTATCACCTGATCACCTCCTGTCTGAATTTCTGGGATGATGATTTTCATTCTTTCATTTGGACTAATATCCTCATCTTTGTCTTTATTATGATCACCTCCTGTCTGAATTTCTGGGATGATGATTTATTATTTCATTTGTCTGAATTTCTGGGATGATTTTATCTTTTATTGTCTGAATTTCTGGGATGATGATTTATCTTTCATTTGGACTAATATCCTCATCTTTGTCTTTATTATCACCTGATCACCTCCTGTCTGAATTTCTGGGATGATGATTTATCTTTCATTTGGACTAATATCCTCATCTTTGTCTTTATTATCACCTGATCACCTCCTGTCTGAATTTCTGGGATGATGATTTATCTTTCATTTGGACTAATATCCTCATCTTTTATTTATTATCATTGATCACCTCCTGTCTGAATTTCTGGGATGATGATTTATCTTTCATTTGGACTAATATCCTCATCTTTGTCTTTATTATCACCTGATCACCTCCTGTCTGAATTTCTGGGATGATGATTTATCATTATTTTCATTTGGACTAATATTATCTTTTCTTTATTATCACCTGACTGAATATCTTTATCTTTACATTTGACTAATATCCTCATCTTTGTCTTTATTATCACCTGATCACCTCCTGTCTGAATTTCTGGGATGATGATTTGATTTAATTTTGTCTTTATTATTGATCACCTCCTGTCTGAATTTCTTTGATTTATCATTATTTTGGACTAATATCCTCATCTTTGTTGTTTTATTATCACCTGATCACCTCCTGTCTGAATTTCTGGGATGATGATTTATCATTATTTCATTTGGTCTAATATCCTCATCTTTGTCTTTATTATCACCTGATCACCTCCTGTCTGAATTTCTGGGATGATGTCTAATAATTCACCTCCTGTCTGGGATGATGATTTATCATTATTTCATTTGGACTAATATCCTCATCTTTGTCTTTTTATCATGATCATTTGAATTTCTGGGATGATGATTTTTTTCATTTTGACTAATATCCTCATCTTTGTCTTTATTATCACCTGATCACCTCCTGTCTGAATTTCTGGGATGATGATTTATCTTTCATTTGGACTAATATCCTCATCTTTGTCTTTATTATCACCTGATCACCTCCTGTCTGAATTTCTGGGATGATGATTTATCATTATTTACATTTTGACTAATATCCTCATCTTTGTCTTTATTATCACCTGATCACCTCCTGTCTGAATTTCTGGGATGATGATTTATCTTTCATTTGGACTAATATCCTCATCTTTTCTTTATTATCACCTGATTCCTGTCTGAATTTCTGGGATGATGATTTATCATTATTTACATTTGGACTAATATCCTCATCTTTGTCTTTATTATCACCTGATCACCTCCTGTCTGAATTTCTGGGATGATGATTTATCATTATTTACATTTGGACTAATATCCTCATCTTTGTCTTTTTATTATCACCTGATGATCACCTCATGTCTGAATTTCTGGGATGATGATTTATCTTTCATTTGGACTAATATCTTCATCTTTGTCTTTATTTCACCTGATCACCTCCTGTCTGAATTTCTGGGATGATGATTTCATTTGGACTAATATCCTCATCTTTGTCTTTATTATCACCTCACCTCCTGTCTGAATTTCTGGGATGATGATTTATCATTATTTACATTTGGACTAATATCTTCATCTTTGTCTTTATTATCACCTGATCACCTCCTGTCTGAATTTCTGGGATGATGATTTATCATTATTTACATTTGGACTAATATCTTCATCTTTGTCTTTATTATCACCTGATCACCTCCTGTCTGAATTTCTGGGATGATGATTTATCTTTCATTTGGACTAATATCTTCATCTTTGTCTTTATTATCACCTGATCACCTCCTGTCTGAATTTCTGGGATGATGATTTATCATTTATTTACATTTGTCTTTATTATCACCTGATCACCTCCTGTCATTTCTTTGATTTATCATTATTTCATTTGGACTAATATTCATCTTTATTACCTGATCACCTCCTGTCTGAATTTCTGGGATGATGATTTATCATTATTTACATTTGGACTAATATCTTCATCTTTTGTCTTTATTATCACCTGATCACCTCCTGTCTGAATTTCTGGGATGATGATTTATCATTATTTACATTTGGACTAATATTCATCTTTGTCTTTATTATCACCTGATCACCTCCTGTCTGAATTTCTGGGATGATGATTTATCATTATTTCATTTGGACTAATATCTTCATCTTTGTCTTTATTATCACCTGATCACCTCCTGTTGAATTTCTGGGATGATGATTTATCATTATTTACATTTGGACTAATATCTTCATCTTTGTCTTTATTATCACCTGATCACCTCCTGTCTGAATTTCTGGGATGATGATTTATCTTTCATTTGGACTAATATCTTCATCTTTGTCTTTATTATCACCTGATCACCTCCTGTCTGAATTTCTGGGATGATGATTTATCATTATTTACATTTGGACTAATATCCTCATCTTTGTCTTTATTATCACCTGATCACCTCCTGTCTGAATTTCTGGGATGATGATTTATCTTTCATTTGGACTAATATCTTCATCTTTGTCTTTATTATCACCTGATCACCTCCTGTCTGGGATGAATTTCTGGGATGATGATTTTTCATTATTTACATTTGGACTAATATCCTCATCTTTGTCTTTATTATCACCTGATCACCTCCTGTCTGAATTTCTGGGATGATGATTTATCTTTCATTTGGACTAATATCTTCATCTTTGTCTTTATTATCACCTGATCACCTCCTGTCTGAATTTCTGGGATGATGATTTATCATTATCTTTGTCTTTATTTGTCTGAATTTCTGGGATGATAATATCCTAATATCATCTTTGTCTTTATTATCACCTGATCACCTCCTGTCTGAATTTCTGGGGATGATTTGATTTATCATTATTTGAATTTTTGGATCTTTCATTTGGATATATCCTCATCTTTGTCTTTATTATCACCTGATCACCTCCTGTCTGAATTTCTGGGATGATGATTTATCATTATTTACATTTTGACTAATATCCTCATCTTTGTCTTTATTATCACCTGATCACCTCCTGTCTGAATTTCTGGGATGATGATTTATCATTATTTACATTTGGACTAATATCCTCATCTTTGTCTTTATTATCACCTGATCACCTCCTGTCTGAATTTCTGGGATGATGATTTATCATTTTCATTTTGACAAATATTACATTTGTCTTTATTATCACCTGATCACCTCCTGTCTGAATTTCTGGGATGATGATTTATCATTATTTACATTTGGACTAATATCCTCATCTTTGTTTTTATTATCACCTAATCATTCTTCTGTTGGAATTTCTGGGATGATGATTTATCATCATTTATATTTGGACTTATATCCTCATCTTTGTTGTTATTAGCACTTGATCATTTCCTGTCTGAATTTCTGGAATCAATAATAATCATTATTCATATCATTTACACTGATCTTTGGCGTTATTATAATTACATTTGGGTCGTTGTGTCCTACGGCATTTATTCGGTGCTTGTCGATAGGGATAATCTTCAGAGAATTTCAAACTAAACCCTTTATTTAAAGTACGGGAAGGCATATATTGTTTTCCTTTCGCTGCCATTCTTCTTGTTCTTTATTTAGTATTGCTATGTTATTTCTCGCCCTATTTCCTTCCATTAAGACTAAATCTGCAAAACTCCTCCGTGGGATTGAACTCACAATTGCTGTCGCCAAAATCACGAACTAACACTTTAATCCACTAGTACTTGAACCCTTAAACCTAATCTATCTGCTGCTGATACTGCTGCTGTTTTTCACGCTTGACTGCATTCATCGAAGCTTCTCTTTTCTTTCTGCTGCTGCAACTAAAGCTTTGCTGTCATTCACTTTATTCATTAACGGTTCCCATATTGTATTTATTTCTATGCTAGGTTTCCTTATGAAGCCTAGCACAAGATCTGATTTCATTAGGCATCTGTCTCTCCAATGATCTACTATGTTTAAGTTTTTTTAATTTTAGATTTTATAAGCAACGATTACAGAAACATACGCAGGAAAAAGAGGAATGAAACAGGATTTATATTACATAAAGACAAGAAGGTGGGTACTAGCAACTACCGAGCAGAGTCCTTAGAGTCAAAAGAAATTATTCAATATGGCGTTTATGCATCTATGTGAGAAAGTACCAAAGAAAAAAGTAAATTTTATAAGGCACTAGAAAAGTCTAAATCCTGGAGCAACTCACCAGAAGTCATTATAATTGTGGGGAACTTAAATGCAAAGAAGAGTGTTCCTCCTACGGTCACGTGTCTGTGACCAAGACGAAAACTCTGGAAGACATCAATTCTGGTGTAACCTGGAGGCAGATGGGTCCCGCCAGTTCTACTTGTAGATGAATACGCTATGCATCGATGAATACCTTTCCGACTTTCAACCCAGATATGTGGAGGGAACTGGTCACGTGCTCAGCTACGCTGTGAGTCTATGATCAGGCACGGTCACGTGACTGATAATGATAATGATGACGATGTAGTCTACTTCGCATTTGATATCTCGCTGGTATTTAGAATAAGAGATTTTCACTTTCGCCTCTTGGAGACTTCAGTTCTCATTGTGTGGTAAGTCCAGGGCCGGTGCCTACTAACCACGAACCTCGATCTTTTTCTCCAGTCCGTAAAAGCAGCCTCTTAATGTAACCCTCTACTTCGAATGCCCCCACCCCAGGCCTTGTTCAAGGTGAATTCTACTGTTAAAAAATGGTTAGACTTCAGTGTTGTCCCTCTCTACCTCCGGGCAATTGTGAACCCGACAAGAAACTGACAATCGTGGACAAATCTTAGACGTGCAATAAAAATGCCGTTTTTATATCAAATATGTTTGCCCAGGATTGTATTTCTTATATTTTATATTAAGCACTATACTTTTTATAACATTATCGTCTTTGACCCAAATTATATTATTGTGCTTCATATAAATGCAGGGGTGCAAAAGTAGGTATACAGTAAGTATTATAGTAGTATTATCAGTATTATAGCGGTTCTAGAATGCATTTAATTCATTCAAATCACTTTTTTGATATTTTTATTTTCATAATATTTATTATAATACATTAACTAGAATTTTTATATTTTAATAAATAATAATGATAAATGTTTGGCAGGTAAAGAGGAGTGTGTGAATGATGAATTGACTGGTTTAGTATTTATGTTATTATTCAGATGTTATTACTGATGTTTGCATAATCAATACAATGCGTTTTCTGCGCACGTTTGGTTTTAACTACTATATATTTACACACACACACACACACATATATATGGGCGTATACATATATATGGGTGTATATATATATGTATATATATATACATGTAAATATATATCTATATATATATGTATATATATATGCATATATATGTATATATATGCATATATATATGTATATATATGTATGTATATATATATATATATATAGGTGTATACATATATATGAGTGCATGTATATATATATATATATGTATACGTTTATATATATATATATATATATATATATATATATATACATGTATATATATCATATATATATATATATATATATATGTATATATATATATATATATATATATATATATATATATATATATATATATATATATATACATTTATATACATATACATTGATATATATATATATACATCTATATATACATACATATATATGCATATATGTATATATATGTATATATATATTTATATATATATATATATATGTGTGTGTGTGTGTGTGTGTGTGTGTGTGTGTGTGTGTGTGTGTGTGTGTGTGTGTGTGTTGTAGGGGACCGGGGGGTGAAGATGGAAAGAAAACACGTGTGTTTATATTTCCTGCTAGAAGGTCAAGCTACAAGAAAATGGCGGACTTGAATTAAGTCCATCTGAAGATAAAGGAGATAAACAAGTCCGATATATATATAAACAAATATATGTATTAAACAAAACAATTTTACAATGGACATAGGCAATAATATGCGTGTGTGTGTGTGTGTGTGAACGTTTGTGTTTGTCCTTTAGTGAGTGTTCGTACGTACGTGTATGTGTGTATAATGTTCATGGCGTCTTCCCACAAGTGGGAAACGCTATCTGCTAAGAGAGCTTACATTGTAGTCGCTGAAATGAAGAAATGAAAAAGATGATTTAACGCACCACTACGCGAGATGAGATGCGCCACGAAGCCTGAAGGAAAAGAGAACGAAGCAGGATGTCCCCCAGTATTTATAGTATAGGAGAATGATCCTAGTGACAATTTAGGAATTAAGGAGGAGCTAACTCCGATATATATATATATATATATATATATATATATATATATATATATATATATATATATATATATATATAGGTATATTTTATATGTATGGATGCGTATGCACCTGTCGGCATATTTATGTTTGCGGTTTGGTGAGTTCACATATATCTCTAATTTATAATTCGTTCCTGGGCAAATTTTTGTCTCGGTCAGTCAGAGCAGAAACTCCGGTTAAAATACCTGTTGTAGAAACAGGTATTTTAATCGATGTTTCGCTAAATTACATGCACTTAAATGAGGCAATGATAAATGTAAAAAAAAAAAAAAAAAAAAGGCGAGTCCTTCCATTTACCTATATTACCGCTTTGAAGATATTTGTACATTGCGTTTCGTGTAGATTCTGCACGTGACGGTCTCATCCAGTTAGAGCCACCCGCAATCATAAAATATTTTCTTCACAAATATTTTGATTCATATCGGTAATTGCTTATTCTCAGGCGATCTCTATTTCCGCATGTTAGTGCTTGTGATTATTTGCTTTCTGTTCAACGCAAATGCAGTGGCTTTTTAGAAAAAAAAAATGTTCCTGATGCGTTAATACTGGCCGATACATCAAGGTCAGAACTTACAGAAGAAAGTACATATGCACACATACATATATTTTCTAAAGAAGTAATTGGATTTTTATTAATCGAACAGATTTTTATCACTTCAAATCTTACTTTTAATGGCTACTCGTATTTGAGTAGATGCTCCGTTTATTCATTAAACAGTATATTTCTTTTCATCAGTAGCCTTAATGTTCGAGAAATCTTATAAGAGAAAAATATGCACTCTGGGGTAGGAGAAAACTTGCGTCCCTTTGGAAAGGTAGGAGTTGCTGTTAAATTCAGTACGCTCTAAACAATTGAGCTATGAAGAAGACAAAGGCAATGTTTTACTCGGGTTTTTCTTCAATGTCAAAATTTGGAGTGTCGGAATGCGATACAGTAACATAGAGTATTGATGCGGAACTGTTCGTAATTTGGCCGTTTAGAATAATCCCTCGATTTTCATTAAAACAATAAAAACCAGTAGAAAAAAGACAACGTAGTATCAATGTGACAGAGAAAGAGAGTCTCGGAAACACACACACACACGCATATTTTTTTTAGTGAAATTGAAGTAGATTTGAATAGAGAAATTAAATCAGAGCATTTTGTTTACTGATGTGGAAATTTGATCTAGGCCAGAAGTTGTACCCATTGAATATGGGTCATCAGTAGACAATGGAATGGTCGAAATAATTTTTATCGATTAAAAATTGAAATAGAGCTGAGTAAGCTAGAAGGAACTTTGGAATTCACATGATTTTGGTTGAAGCAGCCAGAACCCCGTGATAATCGCGTGCGAAGTAGTAGGGCCGAGGGTCAGTTATAACCAGCCTGGTTTATCTATATAAACGCGTAGTTATGCTGAAAAAGGCAGACTGGAGAAAATACTTGAAGAGAGAGGTGAGAATTGGCCCAAGCGAGCGTTGAGAGGAGGAACGCCACTATAACTTTAAGCCTCGCACAGAAATCTTCACTTCTGCTTTCTGGATCAAACAAATCACAACGTGGGCAGAAAGCAGGATTAAACCAGCGGACTGGTCGAATAATCTACGGTTGCTTAGGGGACCTATGGACACTCCCTTAAGTCCGGTTAGGACCGAGTAGACTCCTCAACTCCGAGAGTAAGACCCGGAGGTTGAGGGGCCTGGGCGAAAGTGTTAGATCAACAAATAAATATTACTTTAATATAACCACAAGAATAGGAGAAGCTGGTTATGGATTTGAATGAGTAATGTCTTTTTGTTTTGGTTAAAAAAAGTTCTGGAATAGGCTATAACTTGCATTTATGTACGTATGTAAGAACGGTGAAATGATGTTATATATGTGTTTATGTGAAAGAGTCAATATGTGTATGCATTCTTAGCAGTAACGCGGAATACAAGAGTGACGTGTACCTTGGTGACATCTGTGCGTCTCGTGTTTGGGGCTGGACTTCGTAGTTTTTCATACACTTTTTCGTAAAAAAAAATCGTCCCCAGAATTATATTATTTATTTCTTCCTAATTGGCCATAAAACGCCACGTCCGCACGATATTTCGTGGTATCTACGTAAATCAGGATGAAATATTTTGTTAAATATCTTAGTGGAGACGGCAAACTTAGTAGATTCGCCAAGGCCGAATTGGTGTCTTAAAGCGAATCGAATCCTGCCGGTGGGCGCATATTTTTATCTAATAACATTTCTCGAACTTTCAGGCCATTAGACAAAAATAAATAAATATACTGTTTAATAAATAAAAGGAGCGTCTACTCAAATAAAGGTACCCACTAAAAATAACGTTTAAGGTGATAAATATCTGTCAGGTTAATAAAAATCCATTTATTGCTTTGCTTACGTTTGAATACGAAACTGGACAGTCATGCAGACATTTCGAAAGATCTATGACGACAGAAATTTAATTTAAAGACACCATTTATATAATCGGCTGATTTTTTCGTAGCTCAATCAGTTAGAGCGTGCTGGATCTTAACGTTAGCTCCCACTGCTGTGGTGGACGTAGGTTCGAATCCTGCTGATAAACGCTTAATTTTCTCCATTTATTTATTAAACTGTATATTTATTTATTTTCGTCTATCGGTCTGAATGTTCGAGAAATCTTATGAGAGAAAAAATAAGCGCCCATCAACAGGATTGGAATCTACGTTCACCTGGGTAGTGAAAGCAACGGTTAGATCCAGCACGCGCTAACCAACTGAGCTCGGAAGAACTTAACAGATTCAGCAAGGCCGAAATGGTGTCTTTGAGCGAATCGCTTCCTGACGGAAGGTGCATACATTTATCTAATAAGATTTCTCGAACATTGAGGCCGGTAGACGAAAATAAATAATATACTGTTGTTATGGGACCTTACCCATAATAAGATAATGGACTATTCCATACGGGATAAATACTGCGCCTCAAGAGGAAGCAGGGAGTTCAGTCCGAAGTCGTGCGACCGGCTGATCGGCTGATCGGTTGAACTCTCTGCCTTCGGGCGGGGAGGAACCCGACCGAGGCCACGCCGAAGGGCGGAGTCTCTTTCGGGGAGGTAAACCGACCCTGAACCCGTTTATACGGGTTCAAAGGGCATATTTTTGACCGAGCCCACGGGCTCGGAGATCCACGATTAAACCGGCCTTGTGCCACATGATGCCCTCGTGGTGGGGGGGGTGACTAAATACTGTTCAGTCTGAAGTCTGGAGTGAGGTCCGTCAGGAGTCTGTCAGTTAGTCAGTCAGAGCGAGCGAGTCAGTTGAGTCAGAGGCAGTCCGAAACAGGGTCGCGTTCAGACAATTACTACTAAACCTGATTGTTCGTACTAACACTTTCTACTTCTCTGTATATATTCCTGTTTGTAATATATCTGTGTTATTCCATATACGTGTTCGAGTTCTTCTTTATTGGTTCTACCTTGGACTATCGCCGTGGTACAAGGAACCGGACCATAACAACTGTTTAAGAAATAAATGGTGCGTCTCCTCAAATACGCGTACCTACTAAAAATTGCGAGTAAAGTGATAAAAACGCGCACTCACATATATACAGGGTGCGATGGGTAAATTGTCGCCATTTGACATTAACGCAATTCACTCCGCCAGAAATTTGGAAACGGCATGCTGTACTGTTTGGTATTCGCACCGGAAGCTTCAATACGAACATTTCAGAGTGTTTAGGTGTCAATCCGAGGACAGTGCAGATGATTCGAAAAGAGTTGGATGAGTCTAATGGTGATTACGAAAGTACAGCACCTCAGAAAACTCACTCTGATCACACTGATAAGAAAAGAACTCCTGAATTTGTTGCCGAGGTCCCCAGACTCAACACAGAGGCCTACATCAAGTGCCTTGAGGAGGTAGTGTTGCCCTTGGTCAAGAGGGTGACTGCTGGAAGATTCTATGTCTGTCAACAGAACTCTGCACCATGCCACACAAGCAGGAGAACCGAGACAATTTCTGCAACCACATCACTGCTTACATCTGGTCACCTAACTCTCAGACTGCAATCCCCTTGATTATTATGTGTGGGTCAGATTTGAGCGAGCGACCAACAAAACTCTTTGTAACACCAAAGATTAACTGAAGACAAGGATTATGGCAGCATTCACCAACTAAAACAATGAGACTGTCCAGAAGAGCTGCAGGAGATTCTGAAGTCATTTGGAGGCCCTCGTTGAATCCAATGGAGACTTTATTGAATAAATTTACTCTTTAGTATTTCAAGATATTTTTGTGTAATTTTGGTTAATGTATCTGTTAAAATGAGATGTCAGTGTTATTTTAACTTTTGCGTAATTTAGACGACAATTTATCCATCGCAGCTTGTATATGAAATTAGAGGGAATTTTTCCTCGCATTTCATTTTAACATGGTGATCATTTTAATCTATGACGAAAAGGATTTCGCTTGAAGGCACTGTTCAGATCTTGCGTAATCGGCAAAGCTTCTTCGAGGCCGAGTCGGTTAAGGTACGTTGGATCTAACGACAGTTTCTCTCTACCTAGGAAAGACAGAGGTTCGAATTCTGCCGGTGAGCGCACATTTTCTTTAATAAGTATTCCCGAATATTCAGGCCGGTAGACTAAAATAAATACATATCCTGTTTAATAAATAAGCGGGGTGTCTACTGGAATATGAGTATCCACTAAAAATTACGTTTATAGTGATAAAGAATGGAATAAACAATTTAAAATAAAACTTCAAAAATGAATTTAAGAGCAGTACTCGATTGACAAATCTCATTATTTTACAGTTGAATATCTATGCTAACAGTTTCTTCTCTCTCACTTCTTTCTCGTGGAACTCTCTTCCGCCTTCTTGCTTTCCTTTCAACTTTGATCCTCAAAAATTTAAATGCAATGTTAATCGTTATCTTCTGTCTCCGTGAATAATTTTCTTTTCATTATTGCCCTCTCTATTTAGTAATGAGTTTTCTCTAATTCTTTCACCCTCAGTAAGCCCTTTATGAATCCTAACTGACTGAAGCCCTTACGTCTTTGTAGCTTTTTCGCCATGATTAGTGAGGGTAATTCTTTTTTTTAATTGTTTATGATTAATATTCATTTTTTTTCTTAACAATGAGCTCCTTGCTGAAGTTATTGAAAAAAACTACTCAATATCGCGCTTTGATCATGGAAATCATCACTGATATGATCTGACGAGGCGTGAAACTTACAGTCTAAAAGAATGCTGAAATTTTTATCAGCCACTGTTCTGCAGTTGCATAAAACTGACGGTTAAGAAGTTTATACCTCAAGGACACATGGCACAGTGGATAAAGGCGTTTGTTAGATCCGGTGACAGGACCCAAAGAGTGTGAGTTCAATACCCGGTTAAGGCAGTGGAGAACTTGGAGAGGGAAATTAACGGGAGATAACTGATAACTGACATCCATTAAACATGGTACGTGGAACTAGAACAGTCTACCCCAGTGAGCGAAATAAAGGGTTCAGTTCGACATTCCAACCACATGAAGAAGGTCAGAGCGTACAACGGCCGAAATGTTATAATAAATATGGCGACAAAGATGAGGGCAATAGTAAGAATGATGTAAAAAGTGTACATAATACCTCATCTCAGAAATATAAACAGATACTGAAAGGCCGAAACGTTGTAATAAATATGGCGACAAAGATGAGGACAATAGTACGAATGATGTAAAAAGTGTACATAATACCTCATCTCAGAAATATAGACAGATACTGAAGTTTCTATCATATATCATTGAGACCGCGGCGTGTCTAAAGGGAGGAAGCAATTATACCAAGAATTCAAGATTTGTCAAGAATAACAGATTGGAGACTTCAGTTCCCACTGTGAGTAAGCTTTGTCATCGCCTTCAATAAATTCAAACAAAAACCATTTACAGTGACTGGGCTGAATACTGTTTTGCTTGTGAACAAATTTATGTCGTAGTCTCAAGAGGTGGAAGAATCAAAGATTCCTTACTTTATACCCTAACTGAGAAATAAAAACAAAACTATTGTGCATCCTGGGATGTTGAAATGACAGAGACGCCCTCAGTGCGAACAAATGAGTTCTTGCTTTAGTTGGATAAACACAGAACTATAAAACGAAAGAAAACTATTATATCCCGCATGAAAATTATATTTCAAAAGAAATCCAATAGTATTTTATTAGGTTG
This sequence comes from Acanthosepion pharaonis, assembly GCA_903632075.3. Classification (NCBI taxonomy): domain Eukaryota; kingdom Metazoa; phylum Mollusca; class Cephalopoda; order Sepiida; family Sepiidae; genus Acanthosepion; species Acanthosepion pharaonis. Next base: position 1,372,389 of record CAHIKZ030003422.1, read on the forward strand.
GATATGTTGGTTTCACACATTTGTAACTCACCATGCTACGTCAACGGAGTCGAATAACCCACATTTCCTTCGTATTCCATTTGTAAGGAGGAAGTTTCACCCAGAGAGATTTTTTTTTTCAAGCACTGCTACTTTATAGGACAGAATCACGCGTGGATGCATGGAATTTAAATTTTGCGTGTCGGCGTGCATTTTATGTGAGTGCGTGTTCAATATGTAAACAAAGAAGAGAAAAGCATACAAGAACTCTGGTTGTACTACAGACGTTTTATTTTTTTTATAATGACTGTAGTGAAATAAAGTTCTCCTGGGTATGTCTGTTCACTTTCTGGTCCAGAAGTTGAGGTATGTAAGTATATGTATTCATGGTCAAGCTCAAGTCAGTCTTGCGCTGAGTTGGAACAACCAAAAGGATAGCTTCTACTTACTTTATCGTTGAAAGGCTTAAACATGGTTATGGGATGTCCGTTTTCTTCTTCTTGATCCATGTTAGGGTATGTCAGGGCAAGCATCGTTACTATGGTCGCGTTCCAGTCAGCTTTGCGCTGAGTTGGAACAACCAAAGAGAAAGCTTGAACTATTTTATAGGTTAGGGTTTTTGGAAGACACGAGCGTTGAAAAGTGAGAAGAGAGTTCAGTTGTCGGTGAACCGGGGAAACTAACGTTCCTCAGTGGGAACGTAATTACCATGTTGTGATACATCTTGAAACAAAAAGGAGAAATAGAATGAGGCAGGAAATATTTAACTGTTTATAGGCTTCAACAATGCCACCTAACGACATATTTCCGGTTTCTTTACTCTTAGTATCATGGGAAAATATATTTCTTTTTCTTTTTTTTATTACTCATTTTTTTTTTTTAATCGATTTTATTTCATTTTCCCACAGATGCTTACCTGAAGATTATAATAGATTTGTTTTCTTTTGGTAACTTTCATATATGTCGCGTTTTCACGCATCCTTGTGGTGTGGTATCGTTTTGTGTTTTTGTTTTTTACTATTGCACTTTCTAGTATTTTGTTGCTGTTTTTATTGATTTTGTTATTAGTGGAAAAATATATTTCGTATGTTTGTTTCTAAATTAAACATTATTGAAGCAATGTCGTATGTTTTTACAGTTAATACTTATGGTGTGTATTGTCACTTTTTAGAGTTTATAATGTATAATATTTTTGCATTATTGATAAATGTTTGTTAGATTTATTTTTTGCTTTTGTTGTCATCTAGAAAAGGTTACTGAATGAGGAATAACCAAAATGGATGTTGGAAAAGAAATGGTAATCTTTATAACATCAACAAAATACAATACTCGCCAGCGGCGTGAAGTAGGTAAACCACTGCTAGTGGTGAACTATTTAGACAGCATATTACCCCCACTTATAATAGTGTCCAACGTATTTATGAGGATTAGGACATACCCATTAGTGTTCAGACGGTATGTATTAGTTGTGTTGCTATATTAGTTGGTGATACGCAAATTTAATATCAACTTATTTTTATTACCATAAACGTTATTTTAGTGAGTGTAAACGTTTAAGTAGATATTCACTTTTTGAAAAAAAAAACGTTGAAATTAATTTCCTCTGATCTGGACACAGAAAGACTTATTAAAGAAAATAGCGGATATGGATATCAAAAGTCCTTACGAGAGTTGTGTTTTTTTATAATATGAGTAATTAAACCTTGCTTTGCTATAGAGAACTCGGTGGTTGAACGGTAAAGCACACCTAGCTAAAAGGTAGGAAGAGCTACATCATCTTTAATAGGATTGTTTGAAAAATCGGTTGTGCGTACACTTAAACACGTGTATCCACTAAAATAACTTTATAGTATTGTCAGATTCATTAATTATTGGAATTAATATGCCAACGATTCTGGTACAAAAATATAGTTAAGATATAAGTTGTAAATTTATCTCACAATGACGTCCAGCCTGATTTCACCTGCAATCTATGCAACAAAGTGTTCAGGGCAGCGAGTGGACTTACTCTTCATTACAAGTAATAGCATTATGATAATAATGATACAAGTGGTAAGCTTGCTTGCAAAACTTGTGGATTAAAATGTAGATATCGCAGTGAATTAATCGGTCACCAGAAACACTATCAACGACTAAAAAATCAACAATAAAGTCAGGGTAGTGGACGTACTCGGACAGCAGTTGACGTCCACCTTAAGAAATTTCGAAAATTCGTAGACAAGTTATTGTCAAGTAGACCTGAAATTTTATGGACCACTTCCTTAATCAAGAATAAATTTTTATAAGAGATATTAGAAAGAAAATTGTTTATGTTGAAATGACGCCATAATTGAAGTGATGAAAATGCCCTACCTCGTAAAGGGAGAGAATTGCAAGCATGAATTGACATACGGGTTACAATTGAACAGATCATGCGTGTGTGTGTGTGTGTGTGTGTGTGTGTGTGTGTGTGTGTGTGTGTGTGTGTGCAGTGACAAGAAATTCATTGCCTGATAAACATTATCGCATATTATTCTTCATGATCAATCTTTATATAAGAGGTGCATGTGTGGTCCAATAACGTCAGGTTTTGTTCTCACAACACCAACTTAGAAGAAATATTGTGTTAGATGGGGTTGGCCATATTTCGAACAAAAAGGAAAAGAAAGAAGGAAAATTAACTTATTTTTTTTCTTCTCTTCTTATTCAAAATATTTAACTTAAATTCGAATAATTTGTTTTGCCATTCTAAAAATTTTGAAACAATGGCTATCTTTTGTCATACATCTCTCTCTCTCTCTCTCTCTCTCTCCCTCTCTCTTTCCATCTCACAACTTTTTCTCCCCTTTACCTCTCTCTCACTTCTCACTCACTCCCTCTCTACATATACATATCTTTCTTTCTTTCTTTCTCTCTCTCTCTCTCTCTCTCTCTCTCTCTCTCTCTCTCTCTCTCTCTCTTTAATAGGTATCTTTGAGCAGAATGAAAAATAAACAAGTCTGTACACGTCATCAAATTCTGAATAACTATTAACCGATATTCTTCGGCACCCAAATTTTTTTTTCTGCGCATGCGCGGATGATGTATGTGTTTAAGTGTACGTATGTATGGAAGTATGCATATATATATATATATATATATATATATATATATATATATATATATATATATATAATAATGCACGAACACGCGACATTATGTGCTCTCCCTGTAACAAAGGTCCATTCAGTAAAAAGCAATATAAAACCACTGATTGACTCCGTAAGTATTAAAGAAACACAAACGTGCTCGAGTAAGCGTCTGCAACAGGGATTAACTAGCTACCTTAGCCTTAGCAAGTTACATAGTCTTCCGAGAGTGGTGGATGCCCTATATTATATACCTTCAAGAATGCAGTATATATATATATATATATATATATATATATATATATATGTGTGTGTGTGTGTGTGTGTGTGCATCTATACATATGTGTGTATGTGTCTTTATGTATGTATTTGTATGATATTGTATCTCTGTGTATGTATTTACTTTGTGTTTCTATCTATATGCACATGTGCGTATATTGTGTATGTATTGTTGCACGTTTGCTTGCGTGTGCGTATATGCGTACGTGATTATGTATGTAGACATGCTTGTGTATTCATATATGTGTATGTACTTGTACCTATGCAGGTAAATATGTATGTGTTGTTGTATATGTATGTATGAGTGTACCCACCTTCGAGTGAATGTGTGCTTGTACGTGTGTATGTTTGCATGCAATCGATCCTCTCTTTCCAGTCTTAATCGAGTTCAAAGTTGCTTACACTTTTGTCGGGGTTTGGGGAGGACTTATTCTTCACTCAGCGTCTTCTTTCTTCACAGACCCCAACGTCGCAAGTCCATCGCTACTCTATCGCTATTTCTCTGTCAAATGTTCAGATGAGCACCATTCTTTATTTCTATCTTTGTAGATAAGAAACTCCATGTTAATTCCACAGAGTCGAATCACCGATATTTCCCCTGTTTTCTAAATGTAAGGTGGAAATTTCATTCTGGCAGCTTTTTTTTTTTTTTTTTTTTTGCAAGAATTACCACTCCCACGTGGATGCTTACCTGAAGCAATCTTAACTTCTTCGTCAATCATTATCTATCCTCCTTATTCTCATAATCTTTATTTCCTTTTGCATTCATATAACGCACCTTATTTAGTAACCCTCTACCCTGAGTGGCTCTTGAGCCTTGGTTTTTGGTAAACTTTAGTTTTTAAAAATGATTGAATATGAAAAATGGAGATATACGTTGAAGTATGTGATTCTCAATATGTATGTATTTGTTATTGTTATTATTATTATTATTTTTATTTTTATTATTATTATTTGTTTATTTATTTGCAGACAAAACAAAAATGTCTTCTCTTGGTGTTCAGCCTTGTGTGACTAAATTGAATTATTCTATCAAAACTTTTCGTAACACGAGAAAAAAAACAGAATATTCTGATATAAAAGGATTTCATTTTTCCCTTAGTCATGAAAAAAGTCGACATTCGTACACAAAAACTCATGTCCTCAATACATACACACGCACACATACAACATTTAAATAATTCTTAATGTTAAAAGCAACTATCCAGATGGTAAAAAAATAAACAATCCAACAATCCATTCGAGATATAACTTATTAATATAATTCTGTTACGCACACACACACACAAAAACACACACATATACACACACATATATGCGTATATATATATATATATATATATATATATATATACAAACACGCTTCTATATATATATGAGTGTGTGTGCGCGCGCGCGTGTGTGTGTGCGTGTGTGGACCTTAAGGTCAACTCCGAACGACGAAAGACTGTTTCATGCTTAAACGCAAGAAAATATTCGTCCTTTGACAGGATTCATGGAAGATTGAAGTTTATAAGCAGTAAATTCGACCTTGCCTACCGAACGCTCCTTTGTGGCCGAGTCGGTTAAGGCACGTCAGCGTAAATGACGGTTCCGTATAGGATGCAGGTTCGAATCCTGTCAAAGGACGAATATTTTCTATGAAAATTTCTCGGACATTCAGGCCGGTAAATATTATTTAATACTGTTTATTATAAACAGAGCATTTACTTAAATACTTGTATCTATAAAAAAGAACGTTAAACATCAAAATGTCTTTAATAAATATATATATAAAAATAGTTTTAAGGTATGATATATTCATAATTCCTGTTTCCTGTTCAAGCATGAAACAAATTGTTGTCACACATAACAATATGGCTTCTGTTTTTCTGGGTCTATCACCGATGTGTTAATGACTATCACTGAATGTGTCTATAAAGATTTAGATAAGAACGCCGAAACTCGGACTTTGGCTCTTGATATTACAAAGAAGTTCGTCAGGATTTGGCATGCTGGCCTCCTCCACAGGCCCAAGGGCTACAATCTGGCCGGATATCTGTCCTAATCCAATCGTCCCTTACAAATTGTGTAATTAAGGTCAAGTTGAACGTATAGGCTTCTAGGTCATTTCACATCAATCTTGGGTTCCACTCAGGACTCTATCCTTGGGCATACTTTGTTTGTTGTCTTCTTCAACGATCTTCCCGATCTCATCAGTTCAAAACTAAATATTTATGCAGATGACATATCTATTTACTCTTGCTTTAGTAGCAACAAGTTCGTCAAACTAGCAACTGTTCTCGAAAAGGACCTCCAGTCAGTGGTTTAACTGGGACAAGGAATGGCTTGTAAAGATTAACGTCTCCATAAACAAAACTGCTTTCATTTAATCACTATAACCTCTTCTACTTGCCATCAATATGGCTACTGACAAGAAATGGAGCGATTAAAGTTAGTCCATTGTGACGTGCCAGACAGTATTTCTCGCCGGAATCCATCTGGCACATTTATAACTCTAGCATTCGTCTGTTCATAGAATATTACTGCTGGAGCATCTCATCTCTGCAGCTTAGACTCGCATAATATGAGCTTTTCTAGGGCTATATACGGATTTGAATTCAGAGTTACCATTCTCCGAGACTGATTGCTAAACACAACTTAAAGTCTGTCTTCCAGATTTAACCCATACCTGAGATGGGTAGAACTGATGGATTCATAGTTTTTCCAAAGATATTTGTGCGAAAGTGAATTTAATGAACTCGACTGGAATTCGAACTCAGCTCGGAGCACCATAATTTCAACAGTTAACCATTGCACTAGTTTAGCATGATATTATCATCACCTTGAAAAGAGACTCATATATTTAAACTTAGCAACATCAAATGCATCTTCACATAGAATACACGTCAATCCAAAATTTTGAATTTTTAATTCTTGAAGCTATAACTGCTTAAGTATGGCGATCGTTTTCTGCAGCTGTATTTGACGCTGATTGTAAAATAAAAAATCACAAATCTCACAGGTTCTCTTTATAATCAGGATTTGTCTTCATTTTCTTCGTTAAAGGGTAAACTATTCTATAATGAATGTCATCACAATTGACAGATTGGACTACTTTTGAAAACCCGGCTCTACAAAATTCTGAATTATATAACTTGCAATTTTGGGGAGCAGCTATGAAAATAGGCTGGGTTAACCGTACTACTCATAAGCAGAAAGTCAATTCAAAATTAAATTGCATAAGATTTTCAAGTATATCCCAATCTGTTCTCTGTGGCCATATATGGCAACCCTGTTGGTGACATCGCCTCAAACCTTTACCTTTTCAGACTTCTGCTCTAATGACGGAGTTATTGCCGCAAATGCCCTGTTTTTTTGCATTCTTCACCATAGGTTCCGGGTGCATGTCTTATATCTACCCGCCCAGTTCTCGCATTTCCGATTTCGGTGTCAGATTTCTTAAAGGAAACTATAATCGACTTCACAAAATCTAATTTGAAGTAGGCCCAGACTAATGAGAAATCCACAAAAGGGGAAAGAGTCATGGCGTTTAAAAGAGTTGATGGAAGAGATAAAGTGGTCGCAGTCTTTGATTGGATGACGGCTTGCTCTTCCGATAACGAAATATTACATGCAGCTATTGTTTTGTGGGACTCAACAGACTTCGGGCGCCTAAAAATAAAGGCGCGAGGGGGGTGAAGGAAAATTCTAGAAAGCGCATACTTTCATCAGCTGGGTGGGATGTCTCGTGATGTCGGCTAAATTTGTGTTTTCCTAAAATGTTTCAGAGTCGACACTCTTTCAAATGGTTTTGATAAGAACGAAAAATACAGCCTTGTTTTCTCATAACAAAAATACTAAACCTTTTACTCTCAACAGAAAGACGGACATATTTGTGAGACAATAACGATGATAATTGCTTTTTAAATGAGGCAAACAAAAAATGAATAGAGCATCGAACAACTTATGTTTGTCTTATATTTCCATCTGAAGACAAGATGAATACAAATAAAACATGAAATATTGACAAATATTATCTTATTTGTTCTGCAGAAGGATGTTGAGAATAGCCTTCCAAAAATGATCAGGAGAAAACCTTAGGTCCCTGATTGGAACCCGGAAGGAAATGTACATACAACAGAAACCAAAAGAAATAATAATAATAATAATAATAATAATAATAATAATAATAATAATAATTCCTTTTAGATTTTAATTTCTATATCAATTATTAATATTATTTTTTATTAACCCCTCTCTCTCTCTCTCTCTCTATATATATATATATATATATGCTCGTCTTAGCTTAGTTTACCATAGTCACATGGGGTGGTACAGAAGGATGGAAGATTGTGTTGCGCCGAATGGGGATGGCTCACCTATCTTGAAAATCTGCATTCGAGATCTTGGATTTTGCCTGGGCTCGAACCCCGAACTAGTGAGAAGCACGCAACTACCTCAGATACGAAGCCACTCATATTGCAATCGAGATCTTTTATAATATGATATAAAAGAGCAACACATTGATAGTAACGTCACTCTTTCGTTCCAAAATAAATTTGTCATGTGTAAGAATAATGAAATGATTACAAACACCGACTAAATGACAATGATCTCTTAAGTTGGTTTTTTTTTTTCAACATGTAAGGACGCCGAGAATACCATGGATGGAATATGTGAGTAACGAGGAAGGCCAATGGAAACAAAAACGACACATACTGGAAATCATAAAGCAACGGTTGAATTTTATAGGACTCATAAGGAGGAAAGAAGGCTTGGAGATTTTTATACTCACAGGACATGCTGAAGTCAAGCCAGTCAGATGGGAAACATCGAGTAGTCTTCCTAATGAACTTGTATAAATGAATGGCAGAATAGGGACTGAGAGGGATAGTAAAGAGACAATTATTGCTAAGAGCTATAAAGGATAGGAAGTTGTGGAGAGCCATGATCTGCCACTTTCTGAAAGGATGCGGCACATTAAAGAAGAAAAATTTTGTTATTTAAATAACATTTACATAGAAATCGATCGATGGAACAGTAAGCTAGTGAATATAAGTGTTGCTAAAGTGTATTCAGATTAGTTAGCGGATATGAGTTCAATCCCTGGATAAGGCAATTTCAAACCGTAAACCGTGATTCAGGGTCACGAGAAGTTGGATCACAAGGATGAATTAAGAATTGATTAATACAAGATTACCTCAAAAAAAAACAAAAAAAAACAGCGGTATGAGAAGATTCGTCTCCCTTGGATTGAATAAAGTGTTCGAAACTAAATATGGTCAGTTCACTGTGACACTCTTAGTAAGTATCTCATTCCTCGTGTTATCTACATCTACAAGACCTAGATCAGGCCTAAAATGGAGCATTGATGCACTTTCCAGTCTCGATAGAGCCCAAACGTGTCCTTCTGGGGCTTTCCACCCTTCAACCTCTTTTCCACAGGCGAAACGTCGCAAGCCTCTCACTGTTCTATCGCTATTTCCATGGAAAGTGTTCAGACGAAGTATATTCCTGAGTTCCATCAATTCTAACCTTCACGGCCAGGAACCGCCATGCTATTCACATTGTAACGAACTACCCCCATTCCCTTCGCATTCCATTGCTAAGATTTAAGTTCCACTTGAGCAGCTTCTTCCAGCGAACTGCTGCTCCAAAAGGATGTTTTCCAGATCACTACAATCATAACCTGTTCAAGTCTAGGATTAACTGTTATCTTCCCCATGCATACACATAAACTGTGCCTCTTACACTGTAACCTTCTACCTCGAGTGGCACTTGAACCTTGTACAAGGTGAATCTTACTGTAAAAAAAATATCCGAATAAGGAACACACCTGAAAAAGCCTGAGGCGTACAACGGCCGAAACGTTGTGATTGCAATATCTTACTTATTATAAAACGCAGATTTTGTGTGTGTGTGTGTGTGTGTGTGTGTGTGTGTGTGTGTGTGTGTGTGTGTATGTTTATATATTGGTTCGGATTTCCTACATTTTTCAACCGATTTCCACCAAACTTCACAGGACTACGTAAAATTACCTTGCGGTAGTTCTGACAGCACCAAAAATTGGAAAAAACACCATTGTTTTTGCACGAAATCAATTTGAAAACACGATTAAGAGGCATTAATGAAAGGGGGACAACTCATATCGAGTTATGCTTATTAATATCGAGTTATCGATTTATACTTATTATAAAACCCAGGTTGTGTGTGTGTGTGTGTGTGTGTGTGTGTGTGTGTGTGTGTGTGTGTGTGTGTGTGTGTTTATATGGGATCGGATTTCCTACATTTTTCAACTGATTTCAACAAAACTTCACTTTTTTGGCAGGTAGTGTTTCTTATTGTCTTGCACACTTTTTTCTTTATTTTTACATTCAGAATACTTTAAAAATTCCATTTACAAGACAATTGTTTATGATAAAATTCTATTCAATCGGTAGACTCATAACGATTGAAAACAATGTTTTTGCTTGATTTTGGGTTTGACCAATTCATAAAAAAAATAAAATAAAAAAACTAATTAAGACATGCGTGTCCGTCAACCTTAAACAATAATCTTTGTCAATTTTATTTTTCAGTTTTTATGATGGTCGATACTTGATCTATCTCTTACTGTTACATCCCCGGGCAACGCCGGGCTCTACTGCTAGTATATATATATTACTCTTTTAGTCCTGTAATTATAGTGATTTTCTAAGCGTAGCTTAGATGTGGCTCAAGGCCGAAAGTAGGGGCATGAGGATGGAACTTACTATTCAGTCGTAATTGATCTAGCGAGTCAAACTTGCTAACCACTGGACAACGTCGAAGTGCCCTTCAGTCCCCTAATTATGAGTTTAGCTAATGTCATGTCTTTCTATTCATGGAAATATATTGTGGTTATTTTTGATGAATAAAACTTTTCTTTATTATTGTATTGGTGTTTTTTCGCCTACAATTTACAACATATTTATGCAACAAATTTATTATAATTTTCATTTCGATTAATAATTATATTTTCACTTCAAGTTTTGATTTAATGTATATTGTAGCGGAGATTGCCTGTTATATTGTTTTTGCTCAGCAGTACGACAACATTTTACACAGTTGTAACACTATAAGCATTTTTGTAGCGGGGTGTGTAAACCCGAGGTGACTAACGCAAACCTAAGAACGTGCTTTTGAAGCCTGCTACAGCGTAGTTTACCGCTGATTATTTGCCAAACTTAATTGTAGGTTTGTAGCTCGCCTTTATAAAAATTAGACTAACTCGACTGGTTTACTCGATATGCTTAATAACCATTCGTGATCGTGGCCCCAAAATGAAATTGCCCTTAAGAAATCTGAAGACGTTGTAATAATCTTTTAAAATATAATTCTGTTTCTCTTATAGTAAATGTTAGTTTCCCTGCTACTATTGTATCTTAGGTCATTTGCTTGTTTGGATGAATATACATGATTCCTTGGACATCTAGATATAAAATTCTGTGACCTCCGTTAATCCGCCCGTCCGTCACACCCTCTAAAATATCCATATATCGACAGATTGAAACCAGATTTTGGGAAAAAGTGAAAACGGGTAAAGGGGTACAAAGTATAGTTGGTTTTAGTTTTACTAGGGTGCGTAAAAACCGCCAAAATATAAGCGTTTTTGTATTGGGGTGTGTAAACCCGAGGTGACTAACGCAGACCTAAGAACATTCTTAATAAGCCTGATACAGCATACAGTTTATCGCTGATTATTTATCAAACTTAATTGTAGGTTTGTAGCTCGCCTTGACAAAAATTAGACTGACTCGATTAAAGAGCTGGTTTACTCGATATGCTTAGTAACCATTCACGATCGTGGCCCCTAATACGTTTGCGAAAAAAAATTATTACTAGCAATACATATTGAAAAAATATATTAACAGCAATATATTTGACTCTCAACAAAAACCTTCTTTACACAAATAACGACAATGAAACCAGATCTACAAACTGATTTCTTACAAAGAATATATTATTCTATTCATACCAACATATATCCTGATCTTGCTGCCTGATGTAGTTTATCGTCATACCCAGGACTAGATACATTTTGAAACATAGTTTCCATATCAGAAGAAAGAATTCCCATTGATTTTTCATTTTTAATTTTCTTTTCCTTTTATGTGCCGTGGGTGACCATAACTCTCCACTACGTCCTATTTTTCATAGCTCTTAGCAAAGTTTGTCATTTTACTATCTCTACTCCTCCCTGTTCTGACATCCATTTACACAAGCTTGTTAAGTTGATTACTCTCTGTTTCCCTCTTGCCGCCACTATGTCCTGTGAGTGTCAAAATCTCCAACCCTTATTTCCTCATTATGTGTCTCAGATTTTTCAGCTGCCACTGATTCTAAGTATAAGAGTTCTTTTTGTTTCCATTTTCCTTAATATTTACATGCTCCATCCATAGTATTCTCAGCATCCTTCGGTAGAACAGCATATCTGCTGCCTTAAGTCTTCTCTTCGTCTGTAAGGAGATTGTTCGGCATTCACTGACGTACTGGAGGATTGTTATTAGATAACAGTTCAGCACTCTTTTCTTTGTTTCTAATGAAATTTTCCTGTTTCTTAATGCTTTGCTTAGTTTTTAGAAGGCATATTTTACAATTCCAATGCACCTTTGGATTTCTGTGACACATTTCCCGTCATCATCTTAAATACTTCCGCTAAAAGAAGTCGCTTAGAGATTATGCTTATTTGTAAACGAAAATGTCATTTAATAAGGTTTAAAATAAATGATTTAAAATATAGTGTTTGCTTAATTTGTATATATTGTATTTGCCGGCCTATTTCCCCCCCACCCAAAAAAAAAATTACCCTGCATCCAATACAACAGTATCATGCATGAGAGAGACGACCACAAAATAGTGGGGTTCACCAGAAATCAGAGTACGCATAGAGCCTAGCTCTGAAAGTATCAATCCTGGGAGTGAACAAACTGATATCAATAAAAATATTCGTGAAAAATTCACCCAGGAAAAAGAAATTAAGAGATTTATGGAATTGCACACTATTTTGCTGCTTGTTTTGTAGAAATATCAGATTTTATAAAAAAAAAATATTTGCATTGACTGGTATGTTGCTGTTTGCTTTGTGTGTATTTTTGTTGATATACAGATATTGGAATTTGCTTTTCTGCATGTATGGTAATGGACTTCATTTACTAACAATATTTTTGTTTTTTGTGCCTATTACCATATGTAGCAGTGTTCATTGATACCAGTAGATTCCTTTGTAGCTATTACAAATATATTGTATGCGCAGATGCTGCTCCCTGAAATACAACTAAAACAATTTTCAATAAATGCATGATGGAATGTACTAAATTTTTTTCTTTTTCAAAAAAATATCTTGGTAATTAAACCTTACTTCACTTCTATTAAAAAACAAGTCGCAGTTAGTATAATTTGTACTAACACTTTAAGTGTTTTTTCATGGTTAGTGAGAATGTCTTATAAAGGTAAGATTATATTTTTCTTTTTTTTTTTTTTTTTTTTTTTTTTGTTGTTGTTGTTGTGGTTATTTGTTTCCTAAATATTCCATGACGAACTCTAGGTGCGTCCAAAGCGGGAGTTCGTCCAATAGGCCGGCAAATACGGCAACTCCATGATTTTAAAAACTCCTGTCTCACTTTCGAAAAGGTTTGCCATCAAAAAGCCAAGAAGCCCGACTTCGATTAAAATTATTCCATATGACTGAAATATTTTTTTTAATTATTTTATCGAACGTAAGAAAAATTAATTCTGTGAACTAATCTATTTTCCCGTTTTAATCACAGCATTTCGATCGATCTGATCTCCATCCTTTCTTTGATGTATACCATATCCGGTGGTATTCAATGGACTATTTTATTTCGCTCACATTTTTTTAAAGGAGTAAAAATACTTCATCTCGAAGTTTCAAGTCATATTTGACAGAAAAAAAAGGGAGCGAAATTATTTTATATGTCTCAAAAGGACATAGACATTTCTTAGACCTCTCTTCAATCTTTTTTAAATTAATATCCGTCGATAATTCAGTTGACGGAGAATGTTTTTGACACTTAAGTTCCTCTTTAATCTCTGACATCATTATCGTTAGAACGGAGGTCGAAAATTGCAGCCGAGTAAGAGGTTGTTCCATCCTCAACTGCAGAGTAACATATGGTCTACATTATGCTCAAACCCAGAAAACAATCTACGCTATCCACACTAAGTTATGTAGACTGGCTCACTGCTTGTCAGACAAATATGAAAGAAAAGAAAAAGGACAGTAACTTTTGAAATACGCTGTATTGTCTACTCATTTTGTATTAATAGCGTTTATTACGGAGAGATTAATGAACCCACTGAGGGTAATTAACCTATCGTAACCAGTAGCGTAGCTAGAGGGTGTGGCGGTTCGTCCCCGGCGACACTTTTATGGGGGCAACTCTTTGGAATCTGCTCTATAAGCCTGTATAGAAAAAGTAAGAAAAGTTACTTTGTAGAAAGTTGTAATTTTCATTTCCGAAATAAAGATTGTCCGAATTTTTAACACTTTTTTTCTCTATGTGCATTCGTAACTAGACTTGACTACCTCATTTGATATTTCTGTTATATTACCAAATACCGAAGCAATGAATTATACAAACGATTATCATTTGATATAACATATTATTTATAAAAATTGATTAAATATTGTTATTATCTTATTATATATATATATATATATATATATATATATATATATATATATATATATATATATATATATATATTGAATCCATTGATTGGTTAGCTGCTAAGAATGTTGGTTCATTATGCAATTTTTTCTCCAGAATCTATCATACATATCAATAAATCTACCATTCGTTCATGCTTAGAATATTGCTGCCACATATGGTCTGGTGCCCCTGCTATTTACCTTGAGCTCCTAGATATAATCCAAAGAAGAATCAGCAACATTATTGGTCCTGATCTGGCGTCTCGGTTTCAATCACTTCCACTCACCTAAAATTTAAATGCAATGTTAATCACTATCTATTGTCCTCATGATAACTATTTTCTCTTCCCGCTCATTAGTAATGTTTCTGTTTCTAATTCTTCCACACGCAGTAACCCTTTGTGTCTTAGTGGCTTTACTGCCTTGCTTGTGCATGAAATTGATTATATATATATATATATATATATATATATATATATATATATATATATATATATATATATATATATATATATATGCCACCATAAAAAGACAAAAGACTCTCATTGCAAGACAGGACGATTTCTTTGGTAACAAAGAAAAAGTATACGGAAACTAAATGTGCTGATGCCCTATATCGTAGTCACTTGTCCCCTCCTGTTATTCCTGAGGATGCTGTTTGTCGAACTGATGAAATTTGCCACGATGTCTGTTGAATTTGTTTTCGACGGCATCATGTATAGGCAAATTGATAGTGTTTCAATGGGTTCCTATTTGGGACCTATCATAGCAAACATTTTCGTTGGATTCCGTGAAGAGAGTGTGTAATCTAAATTTAATAAACCTGATGTTTACTTCCGTTACGTTGATGACATTTTTTTGTCTCTTTGATAACAAGATTGAAGCGGACGATTTTCTTTTGTCCCTGAATAATATGCATCCAGCTTTAACATTTATACAAGAAAAGGAAATTGATTCTTCTTTTCCCTTTCATAATGTATTGGTTAGCAGACCCTTTTCGGGTTTTCTTACATCTGTTTATCATAAACCGGCATTTACTGGTTTATAG
This sequence comes from Acanthosepion pharaonis, assembly GCA_903632075.3. NCBI lineage: Eukaryota > Metazoa > Mollusca > Cephalopoda > Sepiida > Sepiidae > Acanthosepion > Acanthosepion pharaonis. Next base: position 1,387,477 of record CAHIKZ030003422.1, read on the forward strand.
ACCCGTTGGGACTATTTTTGTCCCGTAAAACGCAAAATTAATTTAATTAAAACCCTTACTCATAGGGCTTTGATGATCTGCTCTAAAACCAAGTTGGATGATGAACAAGTTTATTACCACTTCTCTCTGTAACAATGCCTATCTTTGGGCATCGTTCAAATTTCTGAATTCAATAAAGCTAAACTGGCTACAGTACAAAGATGTCCTTTTTACCTTCGCCTTCCGTGGTTGGGTAATATCAGTGATAAATATGGTAAGCGGGTTTCTTTGGCGGTTCGAATTGTTAATTTGCTGCTAACACTCGTGTCGTTTTTCTGCTAAGCCAGACCTTCCATCCATACGGAAGGACGTTCTCCCTCTACATTATAGTAGTTCTTTGATTTAAATGTAGTTGCGGTTCACACTACATAGGGAGAACGACTCAAAGGCTGGATGTTAGAATAAACCAATACGTCCAAACAAAATCTGTCATCTTAAATACACTCCTTTAGACATTCTGACCAATACATACGGGTCTTCCATCGCAGAACACCTAATAAATAGCCATAATTGTGCCACTAATTTCAGTGTGGACTCATTAGCAAGTCCGACTCGAATTACCACTTGAAAGTATTGGAGGCCATTTATATTTTTATCTTTGAAGCCCACTCTGTGTATACAAAAGGATTTCGTACTGGCCCGCCAAATAATTTCCATCTAAGCAATATTTTTTCCCCCAATACATATTGTCAATCTCTTTTTAATGATAATTCTATATTTATTAACCTCGATTTAGCTCGGTTGAGCGTGGTTCGAAACCGCTTAGCTAGCTCGTTTTTCAGTTCCATAAATTTTGTACCACCAAGCATATCTTTTATATATATATATATATATATATATATATATATATATATATATATATAAATATATATATATATATATATATATATATATATATATATATATATATATATATATATATATATATATATATATATATAAAGATATGCTTGGTGGTACAAAATTTTATAACCGCTATAAAAAGACAAAATTTATATATATATATATATATATGTGTGTGTGTGTTATTGAATATACATAAGATAAGCAGCTGACACGGTACTGATTGCAGACACGGAAAAGAAATTACAAAACCTCCTACAGAAGGTAGTGATGGAGAGTGAGAAGAAAGGACTAAGCTTAAAGACATAATGCATGATCATCAGTAAAAGGATGAACCCGAAATTCGATTTGCAGGTCGGGAACTCTGCCCAGCTTTTGGAATATGTCCAAATTCGTCTACGGATCTCTTTGCGAGACAAGAGGATTTCGTTGGTAACAAAGAAAAGAATACTGAGCTGTTACGTGATATCCTTCTTTACGGCACTGAATTTTGGACGATTTCCTCAAAGATGAAGAAAAAACTTGAGGCGACGGAGATGTGGTTCTATACAAGGATGCTAAGGATATCATGGACCTAGCATGTGAGCAACGATGATGTCTTAGAGAGGTTGAAAACAAGGAGGAGGCTTATACTTAACATCAGGCGGAGGCAGATGAAGTTTCAGGGACACATAATGAGGAAGGAGGGCCTGGAGAATCTGATACTCACGGGTCGAATAGAGAGAAAGAGAGACAAAGGAAAACAACGCATGACATACCTGGCGGGCTTAAGCAAGTGGATGACAGAACGTCGTCTGGGGGAGATAAAAGAGGAAAGAAGTTGTTGAGAGCTGCAAAGGATAGAGGGAGGTGAAGAGCCATGATCGCCCACGTCCTAAAACAGAAGAATAAACATAATATTCAACGTTGATAGAATGATTCGGAGTTTCATGCAGTTTTTGAAAGCTTCAAGTCCAAATAAATCTGTTTTATATCATTCAGTCTTTCAGTGGTATATATATATATATATATATATATATATATATATATATATATATATATATATATATGTGTGTGTGTGTGTGTGTGTGTATGTGTGTGTGTGTGTGTGTGTTCATCAGAGATTATATTAGCACCTGAAGATTTCAACAGTTATTTACAGATCGTCAGAGTAAGCTGACGATCTGTGTAGGTGCAAACCTAGGTAGGTTTACCTGGCTCTTTAGGTTCATAATTAGGGTTGCTCTACTTACTGTATTGAGCACTTAGTTATTTTTATTTTACTAGTGTCAGAGTTTTGTTTTTTTGGGGGGGGGAATCTGAGTTTGGATTCTGGACGATTGTTTTCGCCTCAATTTCATGTTCTTAGATCTTTCTTTTTTTTATCCTTTATTTTTTCTTGGGCATTGGTGTGTTCAATTACAAGCCAAAATACCTAAGGTTTTTCCAAACGAGTATAATTACTTATATATATATATATATATATATATATATATATATATATATAATTAAAAACAATTCAAAATTTTCAATTTTTTTTATTTAAAAAAATATTTAAAACTCCAAAACTGAAAATTTAGCATCGCCATATTTTTAATCAGGTGCATTATTATGTAATTATAACATTTACCTTTGCCGAGACAATAAGAACATTAGTCTGATT
>CAHIKZ030003422.1:1395000-1400000 GCA_903632075.3 Acanthosepion pharaonis
AAAAGTACGTGAATCTAACGTGAGTGCTTTTTTCATTAACCACACTTAACTATCCTGTAATCTTAAAAATTTAGGATTCTATTCTAAGTAATCTATTTTATTAAATTTACCATCTTATTTCCTGATAATGTCGTGTATGAGCATCCGTACTTACAAAAATCAGCACGTTTATACACACACAAAAAACAAATTAAATATAGTTTTTTTTTATTATTAATATTTAATAACTATATCATCTTACGGGTACAAATTAATACATAATTTTAAAAGATTAAAAACTTATAATTATATCTTTAAAAACTGAAAACAATTTTTGTAAAAATTCATTATTCATCGATTTTTTTTTTTTTGTTGTTGTTTTGTTTTAAGGCAATAGTGTGCATAATATATTCTATTCATAAAAGCAATTAAAAGCTTTTCTAATTAAATAATGTCTTAGTTTTATTGCATGTTTTATGTTACGATTCAGAGTAGACTTTCGGTAACTGGAGACCCTGTTTTAGAAAAAAATGATTATTTAAATTCTCCAAAGACTTCTGCTTATAAATAATATGAATATTAAGCCATATAAAAAAGAATTTCTCGAAATTTCATAAAAGTAAATAAGTGGGGACTAACAGATGTAAAAGAAAAAATATTTTTACCAAAATTTTCTGAGAAAGAACTATTTCAATAATAATTTCATTCATTTGTGAATAAATTCTGAAAATTTAATTAAAATTTGACACTTATTTGATTTTTGCAAGAATTTCCAAATCAATGTGTTTTTCACCACAAAAAGACGCTAAAATATCTTATCCTAATTTATGGTCACTTGGTAACACAAGAAAAAATTTTAGCATAAATTTTTGAAGGTTCTAAAAGTGTTAAAAAACATAATTTAATAATCAAAAAATTCTTTGGTCTTTCCTCTTAATAATAACGTAAATATTTTAACGTTAAAACTTTGTTTTATTAAGTTTGGGGCATTTTTTTTCATTATCTATTTTTAATGCATTTTCGGGCACATTATATATATATATATATATATATATATATATATATATATATATATATATATATATATATATGATAAAAATATAGTTTTAAGATATGATATAAAAGGGTAAAAGTGTTTAATAGCAAGGTTAGAGCGTATGTAAATATAAATAAAAAAGTGGACACCGAAGTGAACGTCGAGCGGCAATAGTCTGTTTCATGTGCGAACGCAATCTTCAGGCCCTGTGTGTTGTGTTTTATCTCGACTATTTATATATGCTGGTCAATAGTGTATTATGGGTAGCAAGGTCTGTTGTATTATCCTAGCTTTTATTGGGTGGGCGGTAAACGGTTATGTTTCATCGGTCTAATGACCTCGCATTCACCATCTAGGAAATTAAACATTACACAGCACTCCATTAATTTTTACTTGTTACCCAGGATATTTTTCGATTCCCTTAATACCTCATTCATTTTCTGAAAAGCATCTTTATTTTTTTTTTAATTTTCATGAAAAATATCATTTTCATTACAAGTCGGGAGAAATACCAAATTCGTTACCAGGGTGGTAAAATTTAAGATTTTTATTAATTTTTTATTAAACTAAAACGATTTTTTCTTTGGATGTTTTCCTGATATTCTAATACATCTTCAGATATCTGTGTCACACTTTCCGTCATTTTTTACTGTACTGTCCATAAGTAAACATTTCAAGACCTGCTTCATTTTGACGTTCCCGATAGGTAACTCGTAGGTTTCCCCTTTTGCTTTTGAAAATACAGTAGTCTAAAAGAATAATATAAAAAAATAAGGTGTCATTTTTTTTCTTTGAAATTAGAAACCCAATTTTTAATGTTACGAAAACTCTAACCGTCAGACTTTCAAAGGGAGACTCCTAATTCTAACCCTAAAACCTAACTTAATTATACATATATTGTAAATCAAATGCTACATTTAGAGTCCACTTCGATCACTTCCCTTAACGAAATTTTTTGTCTTCGTTAAAGTGAACAGAGTCACAAAGTAAAAATGTTATTTTCGTAAATATTAAGGCAAACTATAGTAGGCGTCCGTTTATCATGCAAGATAAAAGTAGAGCTCTGTTTGGTCAAAACTCAGTCCTTTAGTGGGGAGACTGGAGTGACCTCTCCAAGGAGCAGTCCTGGACGATGGCAAATGGATGCCGTGCGCTTCCCAGACTACATGACCCCACTCTTAGCCGTACCGACAATATCCAATTGCATTCAGAGTATTACATTTGGGAACGGTTTTGGCTGCAAGAGTTACTAAAAAGTTGTCAGTGTTAACAGCCAACCGCCTTCGGGGTACTATTTCAGGTTTTCTCTCTGGATTTACTTCCATCGCATTTTCTATGTTTGGATATGACCGCAAGGCAGCGGAGGTTTTACTTCCCCTAGATGGATTGTCTTCATGGACTGTCGAGCTCCATTTATCCAAAGCAGCTGGTTATTCTGGGCCCGTTTTCCGCCTTCGTCGATTCTCTGGCTTGGAGCTGAACTTCGTTGTCAGAAGCTATTTGAAACGCATGCCGCGGAAGAATTTTATAGACAGTGGGCTTGTCCCCACTATCACTCCCGGCTATGACAACCTTTGGAACATATATCATGTATGTATATAAACGTATCATTATATACATTACGTATTTTAGAAGCTCAAAAAAAGTTAACGCTTTTTTCAATATAGAAAACGTTAAGTAATTAAAAAAAACACTAAAAAAAAAACAAGCGAAATTATGAAATAGTACATAAATAAATAAAAAGATTGTTAATTTTAGTAAAAGATGGCGGAAAGAAAAAATGAAGATATAAATCGGGATTTAAGCCGAAAATACTCGGGGATTGTGAAGTCATCATTTAACATAAAATAAAATCCTTTATTCTGCCTTTTTTGACAGTACTAGCACCCAAACTATCAATTGATGAAAATGAACGAGAGTGGAAAATGCAAAATTTGATAAATGTAACTTTAGGTAAACAAAAACAGAATGTAAAAACTATCTTCATGTTAGTTATGCAAAATCAAATAATACAGAAAAATACGATCACTGTAGAAAAAGTTGTAAGAAATAATAATACATATATAACTTTAAATAAATATAATAATCATAATACATATAATAAATTAAATTAAATAAATATTAAACGCAAATTATATTTAATTATATTAGTTTTAAGCAATATTCACGTTTTTTATCAGTTCGATAAGGTCAAAATGGCGGCTGATGTCAAAGATGATTTCAGTCTGTTGTTAACTGGGGTCAAGAATGGATTGTTAATTTTAACGCCTCTAAAACAAAACTGCTGTCTGATAATCAATCACCTGGTTGATACTAAACCCCACGTGACTGGTTGCGCCGAGTTTACATAAAAAGGAAAGACTACGCTGAGTTCATTGCTTGGTCAGCTGCTAAGAAAAATTAATTCACTGTTTCCTGCCAGACAATTTTTCTTTCCAGAATCTTTCTTACATATCTATAAGTTACAATTCGCCCATGCTTAAAATATTACTGCCACATTTGGTCCGGTGTTCCTGTTATGTATTTAAAGATGCTTGATAAAATCCAAAGAAGAATCAGCAATATTATTCCTTCTGACCTGGAATCTCGGCTTCAGTCACTTTCTCACCGACGTAAAGTTGCTTCCCTGGGCCTTTTCTATAAATACTTTCATGGTAATTGTTCGGATGTGCTCTTCGATGTGGTAGTTTCTTGTAAATAGTTTTTTGTGTTCATATTGTAAATACTCATTGGGGCTAGTTTTTAGAATTGTTGTTTTATTCCCCTCCCCCTACAGACAATGAATTGTAAATATGGGGACTAGTTAGTATTTTCATAGCGACAAAGAGGTATTATGGTGGTTGTAGTAAGAAAGGTACGTATGAATGTGTTGTTTTGGTGTAAGGAATATTGTTCGTACGATTGGGTCAGTGTTTGCGGCCAGCTAAGTTATAGTTAAGATACAAGAAGAAGAGCGTCCTTTTTCCCAATCCCCTTTTCGGCCTTGTGCCACATTTCTGTAGAAAACAGAATAAATATCGCTCTTCGATGTGATACCTAGACTTTATAAATTTAAGCGCAGTACTATATCGGCGGCGAGATCTCATTAGTTTACAGTTGAATTGGCTAGATGGAACCTTAAGTTCTATGCTAACGGGTTCTCACACTTCTCGCCTGTGGACCTCTCTTCCGGTTCCGTGTTTTCCGACCAACTTTGATCTTCAAAAATTTAAATGCAATATCAATCGTTATCTACTGTCTTCCTGATTACTCTTCTATTATTCTCGCTCCTTCATATTGTTTTCTGTATTTTAATTCTTTTACGCCCAGTAACCCGTTGTGTCTTAGTGTTTTTACTGCCTTGCTTGTGATACATTCGATTTACATACATATATATATATATATATATATATATATATATATATATATATATATATATACACACACACACACAGCCAGGCTCGGAATAAACGCTCCTACTGTTATTCAAAACAACACGAAAAATATATCTCAAAGAGTCAAAACATGAAGAGAAACTAACAACACTAAAACAAACCCCCTCTTGAAAATAGTTAAGGAAGTGGCCGAAAGCTTTTTGGGACAATGGACAATATGAACAGTTTTTGTATTCCCTCACTCCCGCCAAACAGAACAATGTAAGAACGCTGGAAAAACTAAATAAAAAATTAATAAAATATTTCCTTGACACTCATATTTAACAATATATATATATATATATATATATATATATATGAAAATAAAAGATGTATGACAAATTGGGAAAAAGTTTTTGTAACGAGTTTCATCCGTTGGGACTTCATCGCACTGGATTTGTTTATGTTGTTTAAACCCAGGCCGATGACGTCTGTACGGATCAAACGCGTCACAAAAACGTTTCATAATGTCATACATCTTTTCTTTCAAAACTGTTATTGATATATAAAAATTATATAAAAGTTTATATATCGTTATCCCATATATATATATATATATATATATATATATA
>CAHIKZ030003422.1:1405000-1445000 GCA_903632075.3 Acanthosepion pharaonis
GAGACACCGGACCCTGTCAAAAGCTTTCGAGATGTCCAATGCTACAGCTCTGACGTCACCGTTTTTATCTTGAGCATTATAGATTCTTTCCGCAATTATCGTCAGTACAACAGCAGTTGAACTGGAGAAACGAAAGTCATATTGTTTGTCTGAGAATAGGCGCTGCGATGTGAGATGATGAACCAATTTAGCATTGATTAGGGCTTCTGAGAGTTTCCCCCAAAGTGGTAGAAGCTACTAATTGATGGAACGGTCGGAAGGCTCACCAGAGTTCTTAAAAACTGGAACAACAGATTATGATTTCCATCAGTCAGGAAATCAAAAGGCAGCGAGGCATTTATTATACAGTTTAGAGAGAACAGGAGTCAGTTCGGGAGCGCACTTCTTAATGACATTTACAGGGATACCGTCGGATCCACATGCTTTGTGGGGATCTAGGTCAGAGATGATAGCAGAAACCACAGAAGGGGTTATATGAAAAACACTCAAAAGAAACTCAGTTCTAAGTGGAAAGTTAAGCAGGGATAATCTAGATGAGTCAAGAGTAGAGTTTGAGGAGAATTTACGTGCAAAGCATTCAGCTTTATTAGCAGAGGAGGATAACACCACTAATTGATTGAAAAGCGGGGGAGAATAGAGACCTTACACTTATTTAATGACGTCAGTAATCCCGAGAACCAAAGTTGTTAGCGGTTATGCGGTGGCTCATTATCTCGGAAAACCAGGACTTAGCTCCTTCGAGGACTCGCCTACATTTCTCAGGAACAGCAACGAAGAGGCGTCTGTTGTGTCGAGAGCCATCATCCTGGTATAACGGAAAATAGTAGTTCTTGCGTGCTATAGCGGTCGAGCATGCTGGTGTGAACCATGGAAAGGATTGAGGTTTCACCTGGTATTTCCGAGAAGGGATGAAAGCAGCCATGTCGGAACTAAACCACGAAGAAACCTCAGTGATGTAATTTTCAGCTGGCATGTCAAATTTGTCAGTCTAAGAGGTGTCACGAAGAAAAAAAGCAGTGAATCCTAATCAGCATGCTGGTGTGTGTATATATATATATATATATATATATATAGAGAGAGAGAGGGGGGAAGAGAGAGGGGGAGAGAGAAAGATTAAAATGAATCATTCATGCAAAAAGTAAATTAGTAAAGTTAATGATGTAAAATGGCGAAATCCTTTCGCTAACAAAATTTTTAAAGATGCATTAACCTACAAATCACTCGATGAATGTTATGATCCTTGTTATTCTAAAATTATAAGTTGTATAAGGTCTTTCTTAAATACGCAAGTATTTTCGACTGTAAATTCAGATAGATAGATAGATATCCGAATGTAATGAGAACGAAAATAATATCTAAATTCGAACGTTCACCACAACATTACTTCAAACGAGGGCTCAATGCCGATAGTAGAGCAAGAATTTTTTTTTTTTCATTGTTTTGTTTATATTAAAAAAATAATAATAAATAATTATGGATAGATAGATAGATGTGTGTGTGTTTATGTGTGTGTATTTTAGAAATTGATTTTTCATTTATTAATCCGACATATTTTTTCCCTTTAACGTTGTTTTGATGGATACCATATTTGAGTAGATGCTCTGTTTATTTATTAAATAATAATAAATAAATATACTGTTTAATAAAAAAAAAAAGAACATCGACTCAACTATGGGCATCCAATAAAATAATGTTTAAGTAATAATGGATGATTCGGCTGCTTTAGATCCCGTAAAGCAATCAGATACAGCCGTGAAGCCTCCCGTCCATTATCATTCTAGCGACCGTATGTAAAAATCATATCTTCCTGCTCATGATACGAATATCCTGCCATTGTCTAACCCCACACTTCTCAAGTAACTCATTATTACACACGTTAAGCGTTGAAGACAGACTAACCACAAATGTACACGAATGACAAATGTAATCTAGTCTATATAGCAACACAATGCCATCTACCGTAAACTTTCTTTAAACTTGATAACTGATAAACAAGCATTTGTGAATACATGTTTATAAGGACTTTTGTTGTTGTTTTGAGGAAGCCCCCCCCAAAAAAAAGTTTGTAAAAGTATTTTTGATATACCCTATATAAGTAATGAAAATATTGGTAATCCGTATGGATAATCCATAGGAGGATGAAATCCGGAAAGCTCAATGTTAACTCAGAGCAATTAATTTAATTTAAAGAAAACAGACAACAACTTTAAGGGTCCATGGTTATAATTTATTTCCCCAGGGAGTTTCTTTTTCCCTGGCTCATCAGACCTCACTTCCAAGGATTTAAATTAAATTTTGTTCGAATTTTGATAAATAAACATTTTATTGATCAACAGGAAGCCTATTTAATTTCGTTTACCTGGGATGTAAAGTTACTCAGATATTCACATTTTCAATTATGTCAATTTGGGGGGAATTCTTTATAACAATATTGGGAGAATGTATGACAAAGTGTAAAACGTTTACTTGTGACGCGTCTGGTCCTTCAGGACTTCATCGGACTAAATTTGTTATGTTGGTACGACTACACACGCACACGAAAGAGGGTTACTGGGGGTTTTAGAATTTTTTTATATATATCTAACAGAATTCATGTAGATTTTTTTCTTTTTCTTTCCATCACATGTTAGTAGATATCCTACAGTGTGATATTAGATCTGCCAGAAATGGTGAAATATTTTAAGACCCAGAAAAAAATGTAAAATCCCCAGCCCCACCCCCCTGCTTTCGTGCGCATGTGCAGTCGTACCAACATTACAAATTTAGTCCCATGAAATCCTGAAGGACGAAACGCGTCACAAGTAAACTTTCCACTTTGCATATACATTCTATATATATATATATATATATATATATATATATATATATATATATATATAAATATTACAAAGTCCAACAATTATTTTAAGACATTTTTTATTTTTATATTTATACGTTCTTTTTATAGATAGAAATATTTAAGTAAATGCTCTGTTTATAATAACGACATTCATTCAGGCCGGTAAATGTCGTTAATACTGTTTATTATAAACAGACCATTTACTTAAATATTTGTATCCCTAAAAAGAACATATAAACATAAAAAATGTCTTAACATATATATATATATATATATATATGTGTGTGTGTGTGTGTGTGTGTATATATATATAATCACGAAGAAATAAAAATTTTTCATTCGACTTTTTGATATTTTTTAATTTTTGGAAATCATCTTCGAATACGTCTTAACAACATCGCCCACGTGACGACTACGTGATCATATTTAAACAGAACGCTGATCTGTATAAAATTTCAGTTATCTGTCTGAATTAGTTGGGCTCTTATGTCCATCGTCTTTTGTGTTAAATTGTTATAAGTTATAATGTTAATTATGTTTAAATGAAAATGTCCATGAAGATGGTCTTAAATAGACCGAAACGTCCGACGTCGACTTTATTTTAACATTAATAATGCATATTCAGAATTTTGTTTTTTTCTGTATTTTTCTTTCATACATACATATATATATATATATATATGTGTGTGTGTGTGTGTAGTTTAGATTATATTTAAAATCCAGAATTTACTTATATAGCTTGACTTTTATTGAGTTATCTGTCAACCCAACCACCAGCCATCTTATTACACAATTACAGTTGCCGACCGAATTCAACTTGTTATTTCTGCTTAAAGAAACTGAAACTCTTTTGTTAGCAAAAATCTGAAATAACTATTCTGAGAATAGTTTTTGTATAACGAATGAAAATTAGTCTCACTAGTTTAGAATTTTCAGCTTCTATTTTTTTACGATGGGAAAAAGCGAAAGAAATGAGAAGCAAGCTGGTCAAAAAAGAAGAAACATATATCAACAAGTAAAAAAAAATGTTAACAAATAGAAAAAAAACACTGAAAACACGTATACAATAGAAAACCTCTATTGCCGATTGAAAATGAGAGATGGGCAATTAGAAATCTGATCCTTCAGCTTGAGGCGGTGATTAGTTAAGAAAATGCAGAAAACAATGTCCAAATGAAGAATTCACAGGAAATGGAAGAAGCAGACGGCAATAAAGCGTCTCTGGTACCATCATTGTTTTTGTTTTTGTTTTTTACAGATGTCAGAAATTATTTTTATTACTTCGTTTTAACGGAACACTGTAAAAACGATGACTGTAGAAAAAAAACGAAGGTTCTAGTCCATTTTAATTCGATATAATCCAACAGGCTCTTCCATTTAAACTGTTACCGTATATAAACGTTCGTGCAAGCATACACTTTACGTGTATCAATAGAGATGTTTTCGAAAATGGTGAAGAAATAAATAATCACTTCTTTAAATTTGAACAACGGAAGTGCTACTGAAAATTTGGAAATGTGTATGCCATAAAGTGACATAAACAGTTAAAAACAACACACACACACGCGCACACACACACACGCGCACACACACACACACACGCGCGCACACACACACACACAGAGACGCGCGCGCACATACACACACTTATTTGATTTGGCTTGACTTGGCTTGGTTTGGTTTGTTCTCCGGCAAATCAACCTCAATGGGTTATTTATTGCCGACAAGATTTTTATTGCTGGTAATATTTTTTTCATTCAAAAGTGTATTGCTGGTAATATATATTTCCTCGAAAAATTTATTGCTGGTATTAATACCTATTTTTACACTTTCATAGTATTTTGACCACAGTTTTGGGGTTAACTATTTGCCCATAGCTGGGACCCTAACAGGTGCTATCACCCCGAGTCAGAGTGGACCTGGGAACACCAGCAATTAAGAGGTGGTTCCATGCTCCTCAAAGCCGCTTGAAATGAGGCCTTGCTGTTGGACGTAGTTTATCGTCTTGCCCAGGACGCGGAATTAGTTTATCGTTATACCCAGGACGGCACACACACACACACACACACACACACACACACACACACACACACAGATATATATATATATTGTTATGAACTTGTAGCATATAGCTGAACCACGGGTTCTAAAAAAAAAAGGAAAACGTGGTTTCTTTTCTCGGTCTTCACTCAGAAATGGGAGCGACACAAGGGAATCAACGAAGAACAGACACAAGACGATGGATTTCAAAATAAAACATTTATTTATAAATATATATAACCAAATAAAGAAAGAAAGAAAAAAAAGAGAATTCATTTAACAAAGGGGGAGGACATCATTAAAGAATAGAAGGCACGAGCGAATACATACATATATGAAAACAGATCAAGCCAAACGAATCAACTTATCTTGCAGTCGGGTTGTTATCTTCACATAAAGTTTTGATTCGCCGAAGCGAGAGTTCTGATGATAAAACAGTATCTTGGCCGGCCGACAATGTTCCTGGATTCTTCTTCTTTCCGCAAGTGTTCGAGGGTCCACAGCATTTCATACAGGTATTTAGTTGGGTCGACCAGTTCCCTAGCAGTCCTTCCATCACTAGTCGACAGACTTTGTGGTCTTCCTCATCTCAGTGGGCGGTCTGACGATTTTTGCCCAGCGACGTTCAACTGCCGCTGGTCAGAGGGAAACTGAAAAATCCTTTTTTGGTTTTCGCTGTCCCCAACGACAGTCACGTGGGTTCCCTTCGTCCTTGACCGGGTACCCAGGAGGATAGGGCGCAAATCACGCAGTGCCTGTGTGATGGCCAAAAGTTCAACACATGCTCAGTACGTTCCGATCACGTGAATCGCAGCAGGAGACCCTGATGGTGCCTGGAATTCACTTATGGTCAGCCGCGAAATCTTGGAACCAGGTCACTCTCGCATCGGGTCACTTCAAAGTTCACGGGCCCTTGGCTCGTGGGTGGAAGAGAGGATAAGGAGAGAAAGAATTTGGGAAAAGAAAAGAAGGATATGGCTGATCATAGAATATATTCGCTCGCGAGTCGGAAGCATTGGATTAAATTTCTATTTTTATTTATTAATTTATTTATTTATTCTTCTTTTATATCTTACTAATTTTATCTTTATTTAAGATTTTACTTTAGCCTAACGCCTATATGGTTAATGAAATCGTGGCTACGTGACAATATATATATATATATATATATATATATATATATATATATATATATAAGGCTCAAACACATAATCACGATCAATTCATCAAAACCTACATTTGTAGGTCTGGTGAATTGTATCGTGATTACGATTCTAATGTAATAAATTATAACCATGGAATATTAGTGTTTGAGTCTTTTATATTATATTCTTACTCTGTCCTGGACATTGAGTTCTACCTGGATTCTATCCTCTTGGGAATTTATGTATATATATATATATATATATATATAGAGAGAGAGAGAGAGAGAGAGAGAGATTTATATATATATATATATATATATATATATATATATATATATATATTTATTTTAAAAAATAAACTCTCGATACTTCATAACTTAATTACCTCCCTTAAGTGTTACTTAGCTCATTGTACTAACACAGCGTTCTTTACCTCACCAGTAAAAACACTTTAATTTTCAGATGAACACAGCAATTTTGTCTTTTAAAATATATTTGTCTTGATAAAAAAAACAACAGCCTGATGCTATTGTCGAAAGTACTCGAAATACATAACATGTATCAACACGGTAATGTTCCTCTTCCTTTAATAATTACATCAAAAACTTATCTGTGAAAATGAAAGGATCCAATTGAAAATATGTAGAGAAAACTTACCTAAATTATTCAGTGAAACATGTCTCTATATATATATATATATATATATATATATATATATATATATATATATATATGCAATATGACCGCAGCAACTAAGAAGGATGATAACAAAGAGAAAGCATTGCCTCAAACTCAACGCCGGTATACTAAATTCCATGAGGTTTAGTTTTTGTCAACTAACAAGGATATCATAATTGATACCATCGCATTGATTACTGCCCCATACCACCGTCGCCATTGAGCCATGGAAGATTGCGCTTTGTGAAGGTCTCCGTTGAGTAAATGAAGACTTGTGCCGGAATTCTGAAGCAGATTGCTGAGTTCATATGTGGAGGAGATTACATGAGGTTACAATTCCAGACGGTTAGCATAATGTTCTGCAATCTAATTTGTAATCGTTTTTATATTTGCATTATTTACCCTCAAAATATTGTCCTCATTTTTGTTTTTGTTGTTGTTGTCATCACAACCTTTCAACCGTTATGCTATCCGACCTTCATCAGGTTGTTGATCCAAGTAATCTCTTATCATATCATGCGTTGGTGACCCAGAATTGATTCAAGTGACATTCAGCTGCCTTCCAGGTAGTTCATTGGCCATCAAAGCTTACCAGATTCAAACCTCATTGCGCATGCATTCCTTGCAATTCCTCGCAGCCACACCCACGACATAGAACTCGATTATAGACAGACATGAAATTTGCCTGAATAGATATAAATACTCATGTGACTGATCCATTATTTCCTAGATTCTATGTTATGGCCCTTAGCCGTTGTAATTCAGGCAAGAGGTGAAGATTTTCGATAATCACTTTATACATGTATATATGGCTCCGAAATCAAATGATTCCCAATGCATTATCTTGTCCTACGACATCAGAAGCAGATGTATGGAAGTAGGGGTTGAACCTTCTAAAAAATAATCCATATTTTTTGACTTGTTATGGAGACAGACAGATATATTCTGAGCTCGTTGACGATTTCATATTCGTCCATTCTTTGTGATATTTCGATGACCTTCATCCTCTTCTCCAAACTCAATCTCTCCGTGTTCACATTTAAATCAACTACAGCAAAAAGTCAAGTTGAAGTGTTCAAAACTTATGCAATTTGTGTTTGTTCTATTTGACATGAGAGATTTGCGTGACCTCATTTCAGCAGCATTATGCATTCAGATCTATATCTGGTTTTGTACTGTGTCAATGGGAATTCATTAGTGTGACAGATACTACTCGTGAAAATACATTGTGGAATATTTACAGTTCCTTAGTAAAAAATAAATAAACAATTTTTTTTTGTTCGCCTCTTGTATTTATTTTCTGTGCTGACAAACTCGGTATTTCTGGCAGCAGATCTTTCAGGTATTCAGTCGATTTGTCGTGTATTGAAAATAAGGAAGATATATACCACCAGGAATGGAAGCAGACTAAAAGAATGGTGTTAATATATTTCTAATTACTATTTGGCACCTCGTCATTATGGTTCAAATTAATTCTCTCTTTAATTTGGTTATAAATTTATTTAATAAGATAATTCAAGTCTTCTTAAAACCTACATTTCTTTTTAAATGATTGCATTTATATAATTAAGAGCTAAACAGAATCGACGGAAGTTGGAAAACTAACAAAATATAATGGTAGCTCGTATGCCCGTCTACTAGGATAGTTAACCAATCCCTGTTGAAGACACCTGCTCAGGCACATTTGTGTTTGTTCAACACCCATAGATTCCACTTGTGGTTTATACTGCAACTATGTTGAGTGGACCTTAGTTACAAAGAGAGAACGCATTATCTCGTGTAATCGACAATCTGAACAAGGCCAGTACACTCAAACTCTCGGTCACAATGACTTGTGATTGCGTGCTATTACATCCATCGACAGCTCCCAAAATTTAACTCGCAAAGCTTGGTTCAACCCATGGTATAAGTTTTCAAGGTTTCCTCAGGCCGATAACATCAACATGAGATAAACCATAATGAGAATCGAACCCGGACTCATGGTCGGAAAGCGAACGTTCTAGCCACATTAACAGAATATATAGAAATTCCATGAGGTTTAGTTTTTGTCAACCAACAAGGACACATCATTAGTGATACCATATATAGAACAATGATCATTATATAAATCTGTACGCTTGGACAGCAAGTCCTTACTGAGTGTTCCATACTTTCGGCTTTGCAGCGCAGCTACACAGTAAATCACTCTATAGCGATTTTCCAACCGTAGCTTAGATGTGGCACAATGCCGAACGTAGGGGGCACCCAGTGAGGATCGAAGTCACTACTCAGTCGTAATTATTCTAGCAAGACAAGTGTGCTAACCATTACACCGCCACGAGGTGCCCAAGTAAATCACTATATAAAGTTGTATATTTTACATTCTTTGTCTTTGTTCATTCTCCTTTCAATCCATAGAAATTTAGGATAATTTTATGATTTGCAGAAATGGACATCATCAAGCTTTTTTCTTTAATCAATTGGTTGATGTTTTAAACTGGAAGTTGCAAAGCAGTTAACACTGATTAAGAGAGGGGACGTTTTTTATTAACTTTTCAGATCTCCGAATTCATTAATAATTTATTAATTCGTTTTCTACGGCTTATCAACCCTTTGCAGTCTAAGCCAGAAAATATATTTTTTACATTGTAAGATTTTTTTTTTTTTTGTTATAATAATGGTTTATTAATGTTTTTTGTTTGTTTCATTTCGTTTATCGGCATATGATTCTGTATGGATTATTTAATGCCGAAATTTAAATATCTTGAACACAATTCCATGGCCTCGGCTACTTTTAACATAATTTTATGCCTTAAACTAAAATGTATTGCTAGCCATTTTACATTAAAATTGTATTTTTGGTAATTTTACTATAAATATGTATTTTTATATAATCGTCATTTTTTTTGTTTGTTTTTTTTTTTTTTTTTTGTGGCGGGGGGAGGTTACTATTTGCCCATAGCTGCGATGCTAATATATGCTAGCAACTCGAGTCAAGGTGGATCTGATAAACAACAACAGTTAAGAGGTGGTTGCACGCTCCTCAAAACCTTCAATCACCCGATCAGAGTCCTTGCTGCCAGATGTAGTTTATCGTCATACCCAGAACTAGGTTTATTGATAGAGGTTATCCAAATTTATTCAAACTACTCTGTTTATAAATTTCGCGCTCTTCACCAGAGTTCAATCAACAAAGAGTAATTACTATCGTTGGTTCAATCTTGCACACTTTTATGATTGTTTGAATAGATTGTCTTATTTATTTGGGTTTGACAAGAACCTCCTTCGCAGGATTAGAGACACTTTCTGATAAGATCATGGTGTACAAATCTACTTTTTTATGTTACTTATTGTTGTAGAGTGGTTTTCACAGTGGAGGCTTGTATTTCAATAAGTCGGTCCTAAAAAGGGTCCGACGTACAAAACGTTAGGAACTTGAAATAAGAGTTAATGAGGCAGCAATCTAGTTGTGATGGTTGATACTACAATGTCCGACATCGACTGACTCACTCAACACCACTGAGCCCAACTGGCGACCGCTACTACTACTACTACTTATTTTGTGTGGGAGAGTCTATTAATAATAGAATAGGTATTATGGTATAACACTTATGCGAGTCGATATTTAATTCATGCGAGTTTTTGTTCGTGTCAGAATTCCTTCTCAAGCTACTATCTTATATGAAATTGCAAAAAGTCCTGGAGATGTGGTTAAGTTGGTTGCTTTTCTTTAGCGGCATGTCAATTTCTATCTTATTTAATACCGAAACTTAAATTTTAATTTTTGTACTTTTTTTTTTAGATAATAATGGTTTTAGTACTACAAATTTTACTATTTAACCCATAAATTGGAGGAAGAGATGAATTCCTACCTTTCCTTAGGGTATGTGTGCGTAAATGATTTTAAGGAACCCAACTGGATCTGGAACATTTCGAGCCATTATCCATTAAACCACCCGTACATTCAAGCTTACAACATCTGGTATTCCCAAACAGTAACCCATCTAGATACTGACCAGGCGTGATGTTGCTTAACTTCGGTGATCGTACAGGAAGCAATGTTTTAACGTGATGTAGCCGCAAGCCGCTACAGTTGTATTTCTGAAGAAGTTTTATTTACTTAAATTCTAAATTTTTACGCTTCAAATGATTTTCTAAACAATCCGTTCATTAACACCCCTCCCCGTTTATTGTATACTGAGGAAAATTCTAACCTTCACACTATTATTAAGTCTCCTACACCCAGTATTATGTTCCTAAGCGTATATTTATATACAGACTTTGAAATGACTTAAATAAATTGGCCCACTCATAAAAAATAGGGAAAAATCTTTTTTAGATAATTTTTTTTTAGATTCGCCTTCTTTAGACTAGGACATTTATCAGAATCGAAAAAATATTGATTAGTGATCGATTTAGAATCGGGGTCCTGTTTATAATCGTGATACACTGTGAAACTTGTTTTTGAAACTGTCACACTTTCGTCATCGTGATTTTTAAAGTGTTATGAGATTTTTACAAAATACTGCCGGAATTGTTTATTTGGAACGTTTTTTTATCTTTTATCAACACTTTTAACCAGAAACATATTTTGGATTGTAAGGTTATTTCTTTTTCTTTGTTTGCGAGCGAATATTGTATTAATTTTTTTTTCTTTTTTGAGAATAACAATGATTTTTCCAGGTACAAGTCCTGTTATTTAACCCAGAGCTGAAGTTGCGAAGAATATTGGTACAGAAGTGAATATAACGAACCCGAATGGAATTACACCAACCTTATATCCACTTTTACAACAGAACAAATGCATATATATCTTCCATGTGTTTTCTTTTAAGAAAATAACCTTAAACAATAAGAATTGTCTAACGAAATAGATTTCACTTTGTGGAATAGGGTAACAAAAATTTGTCATTAAAGGACAAACATATATACATTTTTAATTAAAGAACAGAAAATTCTTCAATCATTTACGATGAGTAGTTATTATTAAAGGAGGGGGAAAATTACAAATTTACATAAATTAATAAAAGTGTATATCCTTTTGCTTTCTTCTTCATTTAAGATAAATAATTAATATAACCCCAATATTCATTTTTTAAAAATTAAAAAAAAACTTTTAAAGATTCTGAAAATTAAAAAAATACGCAGATATCCATGACGTAAAAGACAATTTCAAACAAGACATTTGGAAACAAACAGCCTGCTCATTCCCTGTAAGTCTTCAAAGTCAGGGATAGATTTCAATAACATTATTACAGTTGTAACTCAATTATAAAAAGGACCGCCTCTTAAATCGATAATTAATGAATTTTTTTTTTAATTCTAACAAGCTCCTTAGCCTAAGGAAGGTCGAACGAATGCTTATCTGCAAAAATTATTTCCCAAAACAATTTTCCCTATTTTTTACGAAAACTGCAATCTACTTAAGTAGCGCTCAGATATTATTTCACTTCGGAGTTGATGGGAAATAATCTAAGGGGAATAACTCTAACGCATTATTTTAAAATGAGATTATTTCCCTTTATACATTCTCATATTTGTTTTATAGGGTTTTTAGAAGACTGTGTGACATGAACACAGAAACCGTTACCGCAAATTGAAACATCCCAAAACTATGTGATGTGCATCACTATAATGCGCAAGCTGATAGACAAAGTGAAAATAACTAACCTTAGAAATGTAACCAATTTACCTCCACTCTTTGGTACTCCCCGTACAGTGACGTGTAGAGGTTTGGTGCTGCCGGGGAGCCAACTATTTGATTGTATCCCCCTAAGTTTCAAGTAGAGGACCTTTAGGGTCTAGTACTGAGAAATGTGAGAAAGGAAAACATTTGAAACATGGATTAGGACCTTGCATAAGTTCTCGCTGATCTTTCATAAAAAGCAATGTCTTATTTACAAAAATGAGTAAGAAACATGTAACTGAAAGTATTTTCCATCGCTAACCGCTACGTTTTCCCATCTTTCTGGAAGCGTTTGAATTCCACGTCGGAAAAACGACACGTCTTTTGAGGCTAACCCTTCGAGTCGACCCATTTTTGTCATCTTCATAAGAATAAGTTATTATTTAAGCTTGTAATTGCTTTTTATGAATAAGATATTAGGACCTTGCATAAGTTCTCGCTGATCTTTCATAAAAAGCAATGTCTTATTTACAAAAATGAGTAAGAAACATGTAACTGAAAGTATTTTCCATCGCTAACCGCTACGTTTTCCCATCTTTCTGGAAGCGTTTGAATTCCACGTCGGAAAAACGACACGTCTTTTTGAGGCTAACCCCGAGTCGACCCATTTTTTGTCATCTTCATAAGAATATTAAAGCTTGTAATTGCTTTTATGAATAAGATATTAGGGCCTTGCATAAGTTCTCACTGATCTTTCAAAAAATGTGCCATTTACAAAAATGATTGGAACAAGTATTTTCCATGATAATACGTTTCCCATCTTTTGGAAGCGTTCAATGTCTGCGTTTTTTGAGGAAAACGGCGACCCATTTTTTGGTAAGGACTTGCCCCGATTGGAACAATTGATAATAGGATTTTCAATGTCTGGTGAAAACGGCGGGTGGGGTAGGACTTTTTTCGCGTTTCCAAGTAGGTTTTTTCGCCCATTTTGCAACATGTGGCCTTGCGTTGTCATGTTGCAAAATCACTTTGTTGTGTCTCTGCTCGTATAGCGGTCGTTTTTATTAAATGCTGGACTCAAACGCATCAATTGTAGTCGATGGCAGTCTCCAGTGATGGTTTCAGTCGGTTTGAACAGCTCATAATAAACTACATCCAGCTGATCCCACCAAATACAGGGCAGAAGCCTCAAACCATCGATATTTGGCTTTGACAAAGATGTTGATGCATGGCCGAGCTTACACCACGATCTTCTACGCTTAGGGTTATCGTATCTACTTTTCATCGCAAATCACGATACAATGCAAAAAAAAACTTTCCTTTTCTGCCGTTGAAGCGGCTATTCACACGTGACAAGACGCCGTTCGACGTCTCTTGGCTTCAATTCGTACGGCACCCAATGTCCTTGATTTTGAATCATTCCTAATGCTTTCAAACGTTTCGAAACTGTTGTGTGATTAACTCCTAATGATTCTGCAAGTTCAGCCTTCATAATGTAATACCTCCAATTCTTTGTCTTCAAACTTTTTCGGTACGTTCTTTATCTTCAACATCAAAATCATTATTTTTGAAGCCTCTAAACCAATCTCTGCATGTTGTTTCCGACAGATCATAGTCGCCGTAAGTCTCAACAAGAATTCTCTGTCCTTCAGCTGCAGATTTCTTTTGAATAAAGTAACGCATTAACATTTCCTGCCAATAGACTTTCTTTGGAACGGAATCCGACATGTTTCACGCTATGAAAAACAAGGTTGTTTCCACTTCGGCAAAATGACATACACTGAATTTCAAGCTTGCTTATAGTACTTCCTTATAGATGCGTTATCATCTGTAACTACAGGCAAGCAGTTATAGGAACGCCATCTGTTGGATAACAGCGAGAACTTATTCAAGGCCCTAATAAAAATAGATGAAACGTGAAATAAACACTTTATTCAAATTAAATATAAACTAAAGGTTTATTTCACTCTTTGATTGGATGCCCTCCCGATATGGAAGCCCGAGGTCATCGCACCTTCTGTCCGCCCCCCCCCCTTCTGCACACTACCGCCTCTGAGGTAATTCTTGAAAATATTTGGATACATTAAAAGATCTCGTGTCGGACTTGCTACTTTGTATCTTTAGGGTATGGTGGCTGGAAAAAAAGAAGTAGAGGAAAGGCAAGAAAATAAGTGGAGGGATAATATTCTGTGGCCGCCAACTAATGAATGGCAAACACTAAAGACGGCAGCTGAAGATCGTGAGAAATAAGTCATGTTATTTCGCAATCTACCACAGGCGGAAAGAGCAAATAATGATGATCCCTTGCATTGGCAAAAGTATTTGCTGCTGCAGCAGCAGCAGCACCACCAACAACAACAACAACAATTGAAAACACGCAGACACATTTTACATAGATAAAGCCCTTCGTAAGGTGTGAGCTGTACTCGTGAGAACAATTTTTAGAATTTCTTTAAGGCATGGGCTCCCAGAAATCCATTCACTAAGTCTATTAGAATCTTTTCCCGCCAATTCAAGGGCTCCAACTACAACGGGAATTGTTTATGTTCCCATGTGCCACATTTTTGAGATTTCGATTTCAAGGTCCTTGTAATTTGATAATTTTTTGAAGATCTTCAAAGATACGTTGCAATCTACAGGGACTGCCATATCAATAAAGAGGCACATTTTTTTCCGTCTCTCTAATCACGATGTCTGGGTGATTATCTTTGATTGTTCTGTCTCTGTGTATTCCCATAAAATTGTTACAGGTCCTATCTTCGTATTATTACTATTATTACGGTTGTTGTTGTTGTTATTGTTTGTGTTATGTTTCCTGCTTTGTATCCTGTAGAGCCGGGTCCAAACTATGGTCCTTAGGCCCTATAGAAGGATTGTCATTTAATTGATAGCACTTTTCTTAATATATGGGATGTTCCTAGTAGAGCGATTTTCTGGGCAAATTGTATGTTGATGTTACCTTGGACACTGTTAGCAAAATCGTCCATTCCTTTTCTCTCAAATTATTATTATTATTATTGTTGTTGTTGTTGTGATTTCTATTGTATACATATTTAATTTCAAGTCCCAACAAGAGAACTAACATCGGAAATGGCATCGTGACATTTTCCACTGATCATTTTTGTAAAAAACAAAAACAAAGATCACACACATTTTACATAGATAAAGCCGTTCGTAAGGTGTGAGCTGTACTTGTGAGTACAATCGTTTTTAATTCTTCAAGATATGGGCTTCCAGGGAACCCGAACAACGTGTCTATCGGAATATTTTCCATTTAATCCGAGGGCTCCAACTACAACTGGAATTATTGATGTCCTTATGTACTACATTTTTAGATTTCCACTGAATTCAATAATAGGATCGCCTGTGTTTACTCACTGGCGATCTATGTTCAAACTCAAGTGTCGGCAGCGACACTTTATTCCTATATAACACACATTTAAGCCATCCAGTCATCTGCAGTTTCCCGGTGTCTTTAAAGACCGATTGTTGCGGCTTTGTAAGACAGTTCTAGTTTAACTAACTCTTCAGATCTGGATGCTCACTATCAGCCATGGGATGATGCGTGCGGTGACAAATAAGATGAAGCTTTCTCGTTTTGACATCCATTCGCTTAATGTTATCTATGACTCAGCTAAGGATGTTAAAACTATTGTATTGCACCACAGGGGCAGTCATAGTGTTTATGGCTGATAATTTGTTTTGTGAATTCAACTCGGTATTTAACACCAGGCATACATGCCTGTAGTGTTCATTTCTTTCTTTCTCCTTCATTTGGGAATGCTGTCTTCCATCTCTTTCGTTGACTCCAAGGCATTTATAGGCTTCTTCGTGCTCCAATTTCTCCCTAATCTTTGTGATAAAATCTAGATCTATTGAGTGTGTTTTTGTAATTCTCCCTTTCTTGAATGTTACTCTTGCACATTTTTCTAATACGAAATCTGTACCGATGTCATCACTGAAATATTTTACAGTATTGAGGATACCCTTCAACTCATTGTCGTCTCTGGCAAAGAACTTGATATCATCCACGCAGAATAGATGATTAAACACTTTCTTTTTTCTTTTTCTTTTTTACTTTGTATCTATAGTTATTGTTTGTTTGTTTTTTAGTTCATACGAAGTGAGGGATTAATGACAGATAAAACAAAACGGGCGACAGCGAATCTCATCGTCGGATATTCAAATAATTGAAAGTGGCAGTGCCTTTGTCATTTAGGCATAATGTGGTCTTCCACAGTTCCATTCTATATTTAAGGAAATTTACCATAATTTCCAAAGCCTTAAGGATCCAAGAGTGGGGGCACACTGTCCAAGCTGTGATGAGACTTCTACCTCTTTTCCTGCCATTTTTTCAGGATCATTTTCTTTATCAGTAGTTGATCTTTGCAACTATATGTAATATATAATTTCGATATCTCTTCTGTTCCAGGAGAAGAATGTTGTTTTCAGGAAATATGTGATTAATTTATACGTGGTGAACAAACATGTTATTGGCCTATAATTTTTTGGATCATCTGTTTTTGGATCATCTGTTTCACCCATTTTTGGTAGGAGATATGTAATACTTTCAGTGATCCATTCTGCAATTTTATTAGGATGGATTATTTAATTAGCATGGATAAAGTTTGCGCAAGAGTTTTATGGGTTGATGTTAGACCAAAAAGTTGGGTACCTTGTCATTTCCTGAGTATTTCGATTCGGGGGATTTTGTTAGAGTTTGCCTAACACTATTCTTGCGGGGATGAGGAGGAGGCGGAGAGGAGAAGGAGGCGGAAAGGAGGAGGAGGAGGCGGGGAGGAGGAACAAGAAGTTAGGCCAAAATCAAATAGAAAAAAGCTGGAAACAAAAAACTCTGCATAGCCAATTCCTTCTCCGAAACAAAAAAAAAAAACTGATGTAAATCAACCCGCACATTGATTATAATATAAATAATAACAATTTAAAAATATAAACTTTAATTTATAAAATATAAATTGTTCAAAACTTATTTCCTCACCTTCAAAACTTTTTGAACATTTACGGCTTCAATATCTTTTAATCTCTCTATTCCTAAACTTTTCAACATTTGAAATCATCATGATTAATTTTTTGCGTTGTTTTGTCATAAAGTAATTATTTAATATGATTTTAATATGGTGTGTGTTCTTAAAAACAAGTACTTTGCACTGACGATTTGATTACTCAAGGGAGTTAACTCTTAATTCAAAATATTACAGTAATCTCCCTTGTATTATCAAGTTAATTGTATAAATATTTTAAATTGATAATAAAATAATGTCAAGTTGTCAACATAGTTTTTTCTCTTTTTTCCGGAATGTAAGATTATCAAAAAATATGTAGCATGAACTTTTTCATCTTAAATTTACGAAACATTCTCATAGGATCATTCTAGAAAAATTATAATAACAATAACTTTATAAATATAAAAGTAAAAATCTTAAACGTTTCCGATAATTGATTTATTGAATGTCTGTCATCAATTATTAAGGAAATTTACCACATAAAACGTTTATATATTTTGATATTGTTGAGTTCTTTGCAACATGGTAGATTTTTAAATTAAAAGAACACTTTATTCAAGGAACTAACGCAGTGGCAGTTGGCATAAAAATTATATTATATCATCTGCATTGTCCCTCCCTTTTTAGCCTTAGGCCCTGCCGTCTGTGATAAAAGCCAAGTCATTGAAAATTTCTGAAACAATCATCAAACGAATCTGTGTTAATACCCTACAATAAAAAGGGCTGTGTTTCATGGCAATAATAACAACATATTTACCTAAAATCAGTGTAAGCTTCCTGGCAAAGAAATTCAAATTTACAAGGAAATTGCTTTTTTTGTTCCACAACTTCTCTAATAAAAACATGGCCTACAAAAATGAAAACATATATACTTGCGTGTAGACAGATAAACATAGCTCATAAAAAAAGAAAGATAAGCATTTATGGGATTATCGGTAGATTCTGTGCGCATGTATGTGAGTACACCACATGGTGAAATTAAGTAATGTCTCCCTGAGGGAGACTGAGAAACCTCACCCTAAAAAATAGAAAGAGAGCGTCCTTTTCTTTCTTTTTTATTGCTGATTGGCATGCCACCTAGTGTCATTAAGTGAAGTCTATTGGCAGATTAGTTGGGTAATCCCACATATGGTAACTGTAGCTTACAATTTCAGATTGCTTGTACTGTTTCAAAATAAATACACTTAAAGTCATGGGAAATGACAGATACTACATCTAAAAATACATTTACCTCGTCGTTCATCTGGCTAGGTCATTGAATATGTAGTGAATCCAATCGCCACAGTTTCCCTTTGGAGTGCAACTTTAAGAAGATATTTTTCGGCCATATGAATGCATTCATTTTTAAATAATTTATTTTCCTGGCGCAGTTAAACAAAATATTGTTGGCTCAAGAATGCATACATTTTTAAATGAATTATCGTCAAAAGGATAAAAATGCTTAAGTTCTCATCGCAAGGTGGGGGGGTGCTTATTCTGCATTCTTATCCTTTGTTATTTAAGATCAATTAAACATGAAGTCATTACCCATAAAGAAAATTTGCTCCATCCAAAAAGTTTGTTTTTAAAGAAAAAAGCCACATACAGAACCCCCTCGTCAGTCGGAGAATATTTGTGAATATTTATTCAGAAAAGAATTTCAAGGTGTGCTTGCTGCCATAATTAAAATAATCAATAAAATGAAGCCATTTTAAAATAAAAATAATGAAATGTACCCATTTCATTTTCATCTTATATTTTGTATGCGCGCGAAGTGTAGTCGCGGTGACTTTATTCTGCATTTTTAAGTTCAAAAGTGTCAACTGTAGAGAATGGTGTTACCAGCTGTTGCAGACGAATGCGCTTGAGGACTTTCAAAGCAAATCATTTTAACACTTGGAGAATATTTTAGATTTTTACATAAAGAACATCACAAAAGGAGAGAAAGTATATGTTGTTTTATGTGTACAACTCTGGGGGAAAATAAGGAAAAAATATTTATGGGGTTAATGAAATTCTGTGTATGTGTGTGTGAGAGAGAGGGGGAGGGGAGAGAGAGTGCGTCATGAGGGTGGGTAGGAAAATTTAGCAGTCGACCTGACTTCAAATCCGCGGTTATCTCCCTTGATCATTGCAGCTAACTTCGATATCTCTTCTGTTCAAAATCCTTTGGGTACCTTCTCATTTTCGAGGGATTTCAAGTTTTAGGATTTTGTTAGAGATTGCCTAACACTATTCTTGCGGGGAGGAGGAGGATGCGGGGTAGAGGATGTTTTTCCAGAGATTGTTGGAGAGGAAGGATCTGGCAAGATGACGCTTTACCTACTGCATTCTCAAGCAAAAAGAGGAAGAGAGAGAGAGTGTGTGTATGTTTTTCCTTTTGTAGTCTTGAACTGCGCTACCTAGCGGTGTCCTGGCAGATAAGGTGGGGGTAATCTCCGCAATACAATATCAGTTCCTGTACATATTCTTTTTAAAAGTCGCGCTTACAACCAAGCGCATCTCCTTAACTCTGAACTTTTACTTGTTTCCATGCGACTTGATAGTCTGTGTATATACTCCATCCAATGGGTTCACTGAATGATTAACGGGATCACTTTCATATCTTCCCTCCTAAACAACGTTAACGAGGGTTGTTCAAATGATACTCAATTTCGCTATTAATTTCGTTCTCATAATACTTTTATAAAGACCATAAAATGGAGCACATGTTTTTGAATTAACCTGACTAGTTCGTCGCTCAAGTGGTGAGTTCAATCGCCACAGCTTCCCGTGTGTTGTTGCTTTGGGCCAGATTTATTACGAATAATAAATACTAGTCGTACCGCTTGTTATGAATAATCAAGAGTGGTCTCCCCTTGTTCTGTTACTCTCCTCTTTAAGAGAGCTATTTCTGTTTACTGGGACTATAAAAGAACACTATACGCGAGCCTTGTATTCTCAGTTGAATAAAATTTTCTTAAAACCTACACCAGCATACTTTTGTCATTGCACCTATGAAAATATAATATTTAATGAATAAATAAGCTCATTAGGATTTCCACAGTTCTACCCGTGTAAATTACCCTATTGCATTGTTAAATATTTCAGCTAAACAGCTTAAAACTGACATTTTTTTTCATTTCATTGGAGCATACGTTAAACGCATGAGGGCATTATCACCTATTCTCTCTCTCTCTCTCTCTCTCTCTCTCTCTCTCTCTCTCTCTCTCACTGAAGCAAACAGCGTCTCTGGTATGTCTCTGATGGAGACGTTCATTTAAAAAAGCTCAAAGATCCAAGTAGAAAGAAGAAAAAATAGATTTGTGCTTTGATAACATGATGTACGTTAATGAAATAGAACTGGCGGTACCTGTGAAAATTTCACGGCTTTCCTATTTTAATTTTCTGATGAATTACAATTATTAACGATTGAATAAGATATCTGCGACTACAAAATAGCCGCGTAAATTACTCTATTGCATCGTTAAATATTACAGCTAAACAGCTTTAACCTAATATTACAATAATAATCATAAGTATGAAAGCTTGGGTAATTTTTCCACGGTATTGCCGTTAAACCCACTTTAAAATGACCTTGTTTCACATTCAGTAGGGACGTGGGATCACTTAAAAATTCCCATATCTATGAATGCAGGTCAGTATTTAAATAAATAAAGAAATACAAGGAGAAATAATTGAAACTGACATGTTTTTCCATTTCACTCAGGCACAATCGTTTTTTGTTTTTTTAATTGATTATGACTCTCCACAGCTTTCTGTCTATTGCTGTTCTCAGCTATACTTTCTCTTTTACTGTATAGCTGAATGATGACCATTTTTTCTATTTCACTCAGACACAATCGTTTTTTGTTTTCTTTTTTTTAATCAATAATAATAAAATAAACGTATAGCCAACGTTTCCTGTATGTGCTACATCACTTCAGAGAGATTATGACTCTCCACAGCTTCCTGTCTTTTACTGTTCTCAGCTATACTTTCGCTTTAACTTTACTATATAGCTGAATTTTCTTTTACTTTCCATTCCCTCGTGTCTCCTATCTTCATTGTAGTATCGTGAAACTAGTGAATTGAATTTGATGCGTGGATACCTGAGTTCTTTAATGAAATATTTATTGCATATATGCATGTGTGTGTGTGTGCATGCGTGCATGGGTGTGTGCGTACGTGCGTTCTCGAGCTAAATAAGAAAAAAATTGTTGTCTGTGTAAGTGTGCTTGATGTTGACGAATAATGCAGCCATTCAAAGCTGATCGTAACCATGGCAACGAGCCAACAAGGCAACCAAGTTAAAAAGAATCTGTTAAATAAAATAAAAACGAAAAGAAAAATGGAAGGAAGGCCGTAGAAGATGCAAGGATCAGACGGAAGGTCAGCCAAGAAAGTCTTTTCACTTGGCTGCTTCCAGAAAGTTCTAGATATAAACCTTTTTTTTTTTTTTTTTCATGGACCAATGAATTTTAAGAAATCAAATCGTAGGGATTTAGTTAAAGAAAGAAAGAAAGAAAGAAAGAAAGAAAGAAAGAAAGAAAGAGTGTGAATTAGAAATAAAAAATAAAAAATAAAAAATGTAAGCTATGAAGATGAGGAAAGATGTTGAGCTAAAAATAAAATCTAAAGAAGAAAAGAAAAACTAAGGAAGGTTTTAGGAAATTATTGAGCCGATTACATTGAGAGAATTTTTCTAATGACTACAGTCTTTTGTCTCTCAAATAGTGAGATTGACAGAGTTGTATTTTTTACGACTTATCAACATTTTGCAGGTTATTTAAAGCCATAATTTTTTAGATTGTAAAAATATTTTAGAGATAATAATGATTTACTGATACAAGTTATACTAATTTAACTGCAGCTGGTAGAGAGAAGTGGTGGATTCATGCCTTCCCCTAGGATATTTGTACGTAAGTGAATATAACAAATCTAGCTGGAACTGGAACTCGGCTCTCCGGTTTCCAATTCTGACCCATTATCAATTACACCACCCGCACATACGAGCTTACAGCACCTGGTATTCCCAAGCGGTCATTCATGTAGGAACTGACCAGGCTCGACGTTGCTTAACTTCGGTGATCGTACGAGAACCGCTGTTTCAATGTCATATTTGCGAGAATGTTCTTAATCTATGCATCATTTTCATCAAATTTATTAGTGTTATATTCTTTATTATTATTATTATTATTATTTGATATCCTCTCCTATTCTTAAATGTTTCTGCTGTGTAATAATAGTCATATCTCATCTCCTACTCGCAGCTTAGCTAGATTATTATTATTATTATTATTATTATTATTATTGTGTGTGTGTTATATTTCCTGCTTTGTATCTTGTAGAGCTGGGTCCAAACTATGGTCCTTAGGACCTATAAAGGAATTGTCATTTAATTGAGAGCACTTTTCTTAGTATATGGAATGTTCCTAGTAGAGTGATTTTCTGGGCAACTTTTATGTTGCTGTTACCTGGGATATTGTTAGTAAAATTGTCCATTCCTTTTCTCACGAGGCCCACAGCTCCGATTATTATTGGTACAGTCTCAGTTTTCATTCCCCACATCTTGTTAATCTCGATCTCTAGGTTTTTGTATTTGGACAATTTCTCGATAATTTTTATGGAGGTGTTTCTCTCAATTTTGATTTCTGCTATGGACACACGACCTACCAAGTCTGTGGGAAGACCATAAGGCAGGTAGTGGTGTGTTGTTATGGCTACATTTCATGATTTGTTTTTCTAACTCCCATAACATCTACTAGCGTTACATAGAGAAAGTTCTTAGTGTGCTGTACTTATCAAGACATTTTTTTTTGTATTTCTCTTAAGTTGGGATTTCCAGGTATTTTTTCAATGTGTTGTTGTGTTCCTTTTTTTATCATTCCAAGCGCACCTACTATGACTAGTACTATTCTTGTTTTCAATTTCCACATTTTTTCTATATCGATTTCCAGGTCTTTATACTTCGATACTTTTTCAAATTCCTTGGTTGTTATGTTACAGTTCGCTGGACAAGTCATATCAATTAGTAGGCAAATTATTATTATTATTATTATTATTATTATTATTTCAAGCATCTGCATGCTCACGCCAGATGCCTGCTGTTTTTCGCAGGAGATTCTGTGGCAGCGAGTCTCCAGCACCTTTCTCAGTATCATCTCCGATTCCAGCATCACTGTGACCAGGAAATTTCTAATTCTTTCTAGGAACTTTATATATTCTAATCTCGAGTCTAGTATTGCTTCTTTTTTTTTCTTTTTTTTCACAGTTCCAAGTGCGCCTATCACTATGGGCACAGCCCATTTTTCTCAGTTTTACTGACATGCTCAAAATATATTTTTTTTAATTTTTTACATACTTTTGTCTTTAATTTGAGGTTAACTGACAGGTCCTCATTGCGATTATCAGATCCAGTTCGCCTTGGCTAGACGGAGACTCTCCCCACAGCCCCAGCATAGGTATTTATCAGCACGCCAACTGAGACGGGATATGAAAGAAAGTCGTGTTTAAAATGGGAAATTCACATGCACATAGAATTGGAGACCAAAAAAAAACTGCTCAGTTTTTTTGTAGCTTTACCCATTGGGACGCGCCTTAGAACTCAAGGGTTGACAACCACACTTCAATGCCCCTTATTTTAGTGCAACAGGAGAGGAACGCGGTCCTTACCAAGAATATCTTGGAATTTATCTGTGAGTGGCACAAGGCCAAATTTAAAGATAGAGATCGTCATGTGTATAAGACTAATGGATAAAAATTATCCAGTTACCTCGACGTTTTCATTTTGGAATGGCTAAGGCTTAAGGAATTGACCCTAGCACCACCACTTTTAATAGAATGCTAGTAGTTCGTCGAGGGAAGATGCCACCAAATTTGAAGATGTGAAGAATATCATATTCATCTTATTTCCTGAGAAAATCTCTGGTTTATGCTGACACCGTTTGTTTGCATAAGCGAACGCTCGAATGTTGCACAGTTCTTGGTGTATTGCTGATCCTACTTTGTCAAGCCGTTTTTTAATTACTTTTGAGCCGGTTTATTGCATTCACAATTTCGTCTTGTGCTGTTTTCCTTGCGTGGGGGCGTTAGAGATCATGTGATAGCAAGTAATATTTTAATTCATAGAGAATAGAGATATTTTTGTTTTATATTACCGTATATACTCGTGTATAAGTCTACTTTGTATATAATGCGACCCCAGCTTCTGAGCATGATGTTCTGCTGTTCATGTAGCAATAGAAATAAAGAATCTAGGCTACGGAGCGACGGGGTAGGCTAAAAGTGTTTACCTGTACCGTTACGGTTAACCAAATGTACCGTGAGAATGTAGGCCTACCAGGTAGGGTACGGTCAATGAGGGTACGGTCAATGAGGGTACGGTCAATGAAAATGTATGAACTTTTAACCTCTCCATTAAAAAATACATGTGTATAGTAGGGCAGGTTGATTTTTCGCTTCTTATAGAAACTTGTCATGACACTCGATGTGAAAGCTGGGAGTTGATGTGCTAAGTACTGCCACCAAAAACTAGATTCATACCTCTTACCTATTTTTGAGCATTTAGGTTTAAAGATCATCTGAAAAAAAAATGTACAGAAGAAATACTTAATTTTTGCTTACAAACTGACTTCAAAATGTTACTATCTCAAGAATAAATCTAAATAAAGTTGATATTTTTGTTTTAGATACACTGAATGGAAAATATATTAAAACCAGAATTCTAATTATGAATCACCACAAGCAAAATATATACAGTCTTTTACTTATTTTTTATACTTATTGAATACAGATTCAATAAGTAAAAACTGTAAAAATTGTAAAAGATTACAAAAATGGCTACTCATTGAATAAGATGTGTCAGATCATTTATTAAATCATTTGTTAGATCATAATTAATAAAAACAAACAATAGATAAAAGCGTATGTAACACTATAATACTCCTGGGTACAAATTATATGATGAACTGTGCTTTGTTTATTAAAAATGACACTAAAACTACTGCACTGTACGACATATTACATCATAATATAGCCTCATTGTTCAGTGTAATTTCCTTTTGAAGTAAATGAAGGTCTTAGTTGATGACACAATGATTTAGTTATAAATGTGTTTGTGTCATGCATCTTGTCTATATACAATTTGTAAAGCTTCAGAAAATTATACATTTTATAAGGCCGTGCTATATAAGGCTTTCATTGGAATGAACTAACAACACAACGATTTTGAACCTAAACGCAGTTTTTAATCTAGTGTATAGTAAAACTAGTCGCTAAAATGCATGATTTTTAACTTCTTCAAAAAAAAAAAAAAAATAAATTACCTGTGTATAGTGAAACCGCCTGTGTTTTACGTAAAAAAAAAATCTTAAATCATAAAACTTCGCACTATTTGAGAAAAAGGCGGAAATCCAGACACAGACGGGTTGACAGGTGATAAGATGCGAAAGAATCAAAAGGGCAAATGAAAACAAAGAAGAAGACGAAAAGAAATAAAATAAAGAAGCAGACGAAGACGAAGACTGTAAAAGAAGAAGAAATAAGACAGAAAAATACAAAAAATACAAAGAAGTAGACGACGAAGTAGAAAGAAAGAAAGAAAGAAAGAAAGAAAGAAAGAAAGAAAGAAATACAGACAAAATTAAAAATACAAAAAAGCAGATGAAGATAGTTAAGGAAAATAAGACTAATAATTTTTTTTCTGCTTTGCTGGTCGTGATGACAACATCGATGTTAAAATAAATCTTCCTGGCAACAACAACATTAATAATAATAATAATAATAATAATAATAATAATAATAATAATAATAATAATGAAAAGAAAGGCGAAGAAAGAAAAGAAAAACGGTAAAAGAAATGGTAGAGGATGTTGCGGAAGGACTGGGATGGCAGAGGGAATAAATGGCGCTTATAAATGGAATAAATTGTTTGAGTGGGTGGAAAAGACAGAGGAAAGGGAATTGGGCAAGGTTGGTGATGACGAGCTGGCTGATGAAGTAATCGATATTCAACTGAACAGGTAGGGCTGTGGAAAAGCAGACTCGTTCGAACATGTTTTACTTAGGATGAAAAGATGAAGAATTAACTCGATTTCTTCTCTGATTGAGAAAGACGATCTCTCTCCTCCCTTCTCTTTCTCTCTCTCTCTCTGTTTATATATATATATATATATATATATATATATATATATATATATATATATATATATATATATATATATATATATATATATATATATATATATATATATTGAAATGTGTATAAAAGCTGCACGTATAAACAATCCTTATATCGTTTGACCATGGTAGATGACGTCATTTTCAACTGACTTAAATTCTAATTCCGGCAATCTAAAAATGCTGGAATTTAGTCAAATGCTTCTTGCTTACCATACTGTAAAACCTCAACACTTAACAATGAATGTGATAGACGGAATTACAGGAATATAACAAAAAAAAAAAATATGAACTTTGCCCAGTTTATTTAACAATTTTACAACACCTGATTCGAAAATTAGAAAAACAATAAAAAATCGAAGACAGGCAGATTTTGCCGATGGCATTTAATAAAACTTGTTTGTGCGAATTCTTGCAGCGTAAATACATCTTTTATATATATATATCATTATTTATTTAAAAATTATAACATAAATATGTTATAAAATCACTACAAAAATAGCCATTTTTGATAAGACCTCCTGTGTCTTAGAAGGCGATGAAACAAAATGGCTATTTTGTAGTGATTTTATAACATATTTATGTTATAATTTTTAAATAAATAATTATATCTACTCTACTCTGTATTGAGCACTCTTTTAAGAATAGTAATTGTTGGTTATTGGAATTCATTCCGTATACACCAATCATATACTTGGGTATATATATATATAAGTTTCATTAAAGACGACTCACAAGGTACTACGAATGAAAATTTTAATCGTAGTACTTTTTGGCAGTTGTTGTTAATGAAATTTGTCTAAAAGATGGATTGCTCCCCACATACACAATTATATATATATATATATATATATATATATATATATATAAATATATATATATATATATATATATATAAATACATATATATATATATATATATCAGTGAACAGGCCTGACGATTGCGTCTAGCATGAAACAGTCTGTCGCCTTTGAGTGTTGACTTCCATGTACATTTTTATATTTACATACGCTCTATCTCTGATATTGAGCACTCTGTCCCATAAATTTAGCACACTTTAAAACCATATTTCTTCATATATATATATATATATATATATATATATATATTATGAATTGGATGAAGTCCGACAATTATTTTAAGACATTTTTTTATGTTTATGCGTTCTTTTTATAGATACAATTATTTAAGTAGATGTTCTATTTATAATAAACAGTATTAACAACATTTACCGGCCTGAATGTCCGAGAACACATATTTTCTCTGAAAATTTCTCGGACGTTCAAGCCGGTAATTGTCGTTAATATTGTTTATTATACTTTCGTGTTGGGTTATAAAAGAGTCTCACCCGTCAACCTTCGTTAAGGTTTCCAACTAGAAAGAAAACTCTAGCAGAATATACCCAGAAAGAAGAAATAATCACCATCAATGAACTAATCACCATCAATGATGGTGACTAGTTAATTTTTTTTATTGGTACATGGTGTTCTCGCTAAGAAAGTGGGATCGACTCGGTGCAACGTTTTACACCACTTTAAAAAAATGTTCTGCACTACCAATGCTTGATATCGAAAGTCACACCTGAGTTTTGCAATGATATCTTACGATGGTCAAACTCGACAAGAAGGTGACAGCCAACATAGATAGATAGATAGATAGATAGATAGATATACGTGGTAAGGTTTAAAGAAAGAGTAGGTCTTTGCAAATCGGGCAATTTAAATGCAACTTATATAGGGCGTAGAGGAAGGCGGTTGTTCGTTGATATAACATTCAATGACAAATCAATTCCAATTTTGTCTTTGACACTTTTATATAAACGGAATCAAGGAAACCAATAATGTTCCACTAAATATATTCTATTTCTAATAAGTATAATAAGTATACACAGTAAACAACATGTGTTAGAAAGAAAAATGAAAGAAACAAAGAAGAAAACAAAGAATGAAAAAAAAGAAGGAAGAATATCCGTGAATCGATAAGCGATTCTTCTTCCTCTATGTGGCCGATCATGGCTCTCCACAACATCCTATCGCTTGTAGCTCTTAACAATATTTATCTTTTTACTATCCTTCCCACTTCTTGATCTGCCATTCGTTTACACAAACTTGTTATTTAAGTTACTCGCTGTTACCCACTGTGCCCTTACCTTCAATGAGTGTCAATTTCTCCAAGCCATCTTTCCTCATAATGTCTTCTAGAGATTTCAACTATCTCTTTCTGATTCTAAGAATAGGCGTCCTTTTTTGTTTCGATTTACCTTAAAACTTCCTCGTTAATCACATATTCCGTCCATGGTATTCTCGGCGTCCCTAAATTTTGAAAAGAAAAAAAAAAACGAATTTAAGAGATCATTGTCATTTAGTCGGTGTTTGTAATCATTTCATTATTCTTACACATGACAAATTTATTTTGGAACGAAAGAGTGACGTCACTATCAATGTGTTGCTCTTTTATATCATATTATAAAAGATCTCGATTGCAATATGAGTGGCTTCGTGACTGAGGTAGTTGCGTACTTCTCACTAGGGTTTGGGGTTCGAGCCCAGGCAAAACCCAGGATCTAATAAATAATATTAATGATACTAATAAAACATATAGAAATTGAAAACTAAGAGGAATTATTATTATTATATTTTTTTTCCAAGATCTTCAAAGATACATTACAATCTGCAGGGACCGCCATGTCCATTATTATTATTATTATTATTATTATTATTATTTTCTTTGATTTCTGGCGTTTACACATTTCTTTCCGGGTCCCGCCCAGGGACCTAAGGTTAGAAATGGCGTCATGACACTTTCCACTGACAAAAAAAAAAAAAATTAAATTACATAGATAAAGCCCTTCGTAAGGTGTGGGCTGTACTTGTCAGAACAATTTTTTGTATCTTCTTGAGGCATGGACTTCCAGGAATGCCTTCAATTAGTCTACTGCAATCTTTTTCAACCAGTCCTTATTATTATTATTATTATTATTATTTAAATAATCATTATTATTATTATTATTATTATTATTATTATTATTATTATTATTATTATTATTATTTAAATAATCATTATTATTATTATTATTATTATTATTATTATTTAAATAATCACAAAGGTGATATCACCGGTATATAATTATTGGTGTTTAGAGTAGTAGTAATAGTAGTAGTAATAGTGGTGGTGTCATAGTCCAGTCGGCTTGTCCTTTCTAATACGCAAAGGACTTAAATCTAAAATCAATGTAGAACTTGCTCGAACAAGTCTTCAATTTGCTTGTCACATCTCGCTTCAGATTCTGCTTCCATTCAGAAACCAGACTCCGCCCACTTCCAAACGGTCAACTAAGAAACCCCGCCCAATTTCCCCTCTTGCCAATCGACCAAAACCACGCCCTGGATTTTGTCACACGCTTTGTAATCGTTATGCGTTCGTACATCGTATGATGTAGAAACGCCGCTGTTCCCGGGTTTTTTTTTTTTTTTGTTGTTGTTTTTTTTTTCTTTCTTTTTTTTGTGATTTTAATAGTAACGCAAATACGAAAACTTTGGTTGCTATAATGAACTGAAAAAGGCCTGTTAAAAAGGGGAAAAAATGGATAAACAGGTGTTCTTTTTAATTCGAACCTGCACCATTCAAATTATGAACGACAGTCGGCATTGGTGATTCAAGATTAATCAACTATTAACAAATCAAAACAAGGTTCATTTGCACTTGAGTGACGTGTATAAGAAAACGAACGACTAATAAGAGGAAAAAAAATCATTGATCTCGTACTGAAAATTTAATACAGAAATTAAGGCATTAATTTTGATACAGAAAAATCATTAACTCAAACATGGGAAATAACATTCATTTTAACACAGGTAAAATAATTTTAATACGAAATAATTGTTAATTTTATTACAGAATATATTGATACTGAAAAAAAAAACATTAATTTTAACACAGGAAAAATGATTTCATATTCGAAAATTTGTTAATTTTAAACCAGAAAAAAATCATTTTAATTTGGAAAAATCATTAATTTTAATACAGAAAGAAGACATTCATTACAGTTTAAAACTGTTTATCCATTTATGTATCCATAAACAAATAACATTAAGAAATTTGAGGATGGCAATATTTCTTATTTGATACTTTCTATCCGACATTCGTATCAAGAGGTTGTCGGGAAACAATATTTTGGTTTACAATAAAATTGTCAAATGTCTGTTTAATAAAACTAAAAATTAAAAATAAGAAATAGCTTTTGAAAACAGAAATTGTGAGGTCAGATATAATTTACCAATGTATTCTCTCACTTAAATAAAAAAATACACATGAATAGACTGATACAGATAGATAGACATAAACAGTCTGATAAACATAAATAGAATTGGTGTACCAACATTCATACCCTGTCTTTAATCTTCAAAGTCCATTCAAGAACCATAAAGAGAACGGTAAATAAGTTTATAATAGAATGCACAGTCGAGAGGAAAACTGGATAAGGAGATCACAACAGCAAGAGGGATCATCATTTCAACTTAGATATCTTTAATCAATTCTAAGATACAACCTTTCAAAGGTTAATCTAATAATATGACAATTTTGCTGTTACACCCGATATATATATATATATATATATATATATATATATATATATATATCAAACACATGAAGGAAATTTAATACCCCATCTGTATGGCCATTTCTCCGCGCAACAAAATTGATCTTCCGATGCTTATCAACACTAAAGCGTATGAAGGTAAAATAAAATATAAAGGCCTTTTTGTTTTATTTTATTTTATTTTACCTTCAAACCCTCTGAAGATCAATTTTGTTGCGCGGAGAAAATAGCCATACAGATGGGGTATTAAATTTCCTTTATGGGTAATTTATTTATATTGCTCTGTAATAAATATATTGAGCTCTCTTTGTGGATCAGTTTTAATATTTTATATTATTAGGATTCACTTGGATTACTTTTCCACGAATTTTTACCTATATATATATATATATATATATGTGTGTGTGTGTGTGTATATATATATATATATATATATATATATATATATATATATATATATATATATATCAGAACAGTATTAGGAAATTAATGACGATAAAAAAAAAAAATTTAAAAGTTTAAAATTTAGGAGTCTCATCAACTTAACATCACTTTAATTCGATGAAATCCGAAAGGTCACACGAAAAAAAAAATTACTTTAACATTAATTTTCATCATCAGTTAAAGATCAAGATGATAGAATGAAATAAAGAACAAAGTAGGAAACGAGACTCAATATAACATGTTTCCCCTTTATTAAGGTTTCGTCATAGAAGACAAATAGAAATGAAAAAAAGCAAAGAGACAATGTACTGAAATATTATGATTTTTGGTCGTTCTCATTGGTCTGACATGCGACATGTTTATAAACGCAAAAGATAATATATAAATATGTGTGAGGAACATTTAGGATGTTAAAGTGTGTGATAGTATAAGAATATGTAAGTAAAGAATCTCTTGTGTGTGTAGGTGTATGTAGGACGGTAACGTCAATTCATGTAAGTGTATAAGTGTGTATGTGAGGGAAGTCTACAAATGTCACCTTCGTATTTTGTCGTTGAAATGTAGCCAAATGTATGTGTAGGGAAAGTATGTGTATGTATGTGTAGGGAAAGTATGTGTATGTATGTGTAGGGAAAGTATGTGTATGTATGTGTAGGGAAAGTATGTGTATGTATGTGTAGGGAAAGTATGTGGACGTCAACTCTGTGTGGGTTTCTGAAATGAAGATATTGTTATAATCTAGTTTTTAGATTTAACATGTATAATGTTGAAAAAGGAAAATTTGTAAAATCCTCATTATTTTAGACGTTAGATTCAAGAATAATGGATCTGTAGAAGAATGGTGATAAGATGTAATGTTTTAAACGAGTGTTTATTGTTGGTAGTAATGCTATGAATATATTTTCAAAATATTTTCTCTTTAAAGGCCTATATTCTATTTTTATCTGATGAATTCCAACTTTTGAAATGGTGTTTGGTTTATTTCTCTACCTGATTATATCCCCAATTGTCTTGGAGGTGATGGTAACTGTCCTGGTGTTAGGGGTGGCTAATTCGTTAGCGAGGTTAGTCGATAGGGTGTAATTTTTAGGAGTATCTGTTTTTTATTTGTTTGGATTTTGTGAACTGGTTTTTAGTGTTGAGGATGAAATGGTGGAGATGTTTGACTGTTTTCGCAATATATTCCTCTTCTTCATTTAGGTATACAGAGTTACATATCTTAAGAGCTCTGGGATAGAATCCTATGATTAGTCCAAATTTTATCCTCTGGTTATGGTAGGAATAGAAATTGTTTAGGTCGTTTTTGTTTGTGGGTTTTCTGTAAACTTTAAAATCTAATTTATCATTATTATGTATTAAGATGTCGAGGAAAAGTAGAGTTGTTTCTTTCCAGTTCATGTGGGAATTCAATGGTGGGTTCAACCTTATTGAATTTTGTTATTATGTTTAATAGGCTTGTGTCTTGAGAATAAAGTATTAGGTTGGTGCATAATTATCAGGCGTTTTTGAACAATATTTATTATAAAAGAAGAAACATAATAATTCCACAATAACATTTTTAAATGATTATTAAGGAGCGTATGATTATCGACATTCATTTTTATAACCTGAAAATAAAATAATATTTTTATTAAAAAAAAGTAAACAAAACAGCAATTTTTATTAAAAAATAACTTGCCTACAAAAACGCTTGATTATGCACCAACCCAATAAGAAGATGTTATCTATGCATCTCAGATAAGTAGAGTTATTAGGTAAGATATGTTTAAATGA
The DNA here is from genome assembly GCA_903632075.3 of Acanthosepion pharaonis. Taxonomy (NCBI): domain Eukaryota; kingdom Metazoa; phylum Mollusca; class Cephalopoda; order Sepiida; family Sepiidae; genus Acanthosepion; species Acanthosepion pharaonis. The sequence continues at coordinate 1,438,288 of CAHIKZ030003422.1, forward strand.
GCGGATTCTAAGAATTCTAGAAAGAGGCAAGCGAGAACACCACTGCTACTCCAAAGAATACCTAACACAAATATGAATAACATGTCTATCGCGAGTTTAGACATTAAATCACTATATACCCATATACCCATCTGAAAATGCCTTAATACATTAAGAAATCAGCTCTAAAATATCCAAGTAAAAGTATCTTCTTGGAAATACCAGGTGGAACCACAATCTTCTCCTTGGCCACACCGGGAATTTACTGGCTGTACCAGCATGATAATTCCGATCACAACAGACGTCTCTTTGTGTCTGCTCGTAACAATTGTAAACGTGTCCCCAAAGAGGCTAAGTCATTGCTGATAGAATGTGACACCGTATAATCTCTAACAGGTTTGGTTCTCGTGACCACTCGCGGCGTTGTAGTAGTGTGTTAAATAAGACTAAGTCTTCTATCCCTCCTCTCTTCACTTAGTTTAAGGTGTTAACATCTGATGATAAAGCAGAATGTTTTGCTCGTAAATTCTCTTCAAATTCTATTCTTGACTCATTTGGTGTATCTTACGCTGACATTGCACTTAGATCTGAGTGTCTATTGAGTGATATACACATAACTCCATCCAAGGTTTCTGCTATCATCTCTAAACTGGAATCCCACAAAGTACGTGGACTTGGTGGTATCCCTGCAATAGTCCTTAAGCAACGGGCTCCTGGGCTGGCTCGTGTTCTCTCTAAACTCTACAATAAATACCTTGTTGCTTCTTGCTTTCCTGTTTGTTGGAAATCCTCGTCTTTCAGGCGAACCGCCTGATCATTCCACCTATAGGCCTATTAGCCTTCTACCTTTTTTTAGCAAAGTACTTGATGCTCTAATTCATACTGAACTGGTTAAGCATCACACCTCGCAGGATCTCCTTTCAGGTAAGCAATATTGCTTTCACTGAACGACCATTTTTTCGTTTTGCATTAATGCAAGTGTTCCCAGAACTCTATGCTTAGAGCTTCGCTGTTCCTAATTTTCACCAACAACCTTCCTAATGTCATCAGTTCTCAACTCTGTATCTATGTTGATGTCATAACTATTTACTCTTGTCTTAATAGTTAGTCTGATCGATTCGATAATATCAAATTGGTAACTGATCTCAAACATGACCTACAATCTGTTGTTAACTGGGACAAAGAATGGCTTGTTAATTTCAACGCCTCCAAAACGAAACTGCGCTCTTTTACCTTCAATCAGCATGGCTGATGCTAACCTCCAGGAAAGTGACTCATTGTGCCTTTTCGGGCTAACGATTTTCACTGACATAATCTGGAAATATTATATTAAATCAATTACTAGGTTTGCTCTTAGGAAAGTTGGTTCACTGTGTCGTGATAAACATTTTTTTGTCACCAGAAACTTATACATTTATAAGTTTGCTATTCGTTCGTGCTCTAAAGTGAATATTGCTGTCACATCTGGTCTGATGCTTCTACTACGTATTTAGAGATTTAAAGAAGGATCTGCAATATTATTGGGCCTGGTCTGGCATCTCGGCTCCAATCACTTTCTCACCACCGTAATATAGCTTTCCTGTGCCTTTTCTATAAATACTTTCATGGTAATTGTTCTGATGAACTTTCATCTATCGTACCTAGATTTTAAGAATTACTAGATTGGCGGCAAGGTCTCATCATTTTACAATTGAATTGGCTAGATGTAACCGTAAGTTCTATGCTGACAGTTTCTTCTATCACATTTTTTACTTGTGAAACTCTCTTCTGGCTTCTTGCTTCCAGTCAACTTTAATTTTAAAAAATTTAAATACAAATATCAATCGTTATTCTCTGTCTTTTTAATTCCTCTTCTTTTATTCTTCTCTCTCCTCAATAATGTGCTTTCCTGATATTGTCTCTTACCCAATAACCCGCTTGCGTTTTAGTGGCTTTATTGTCTTGCTTGGAGTGAAATGATTAAAGAAAAAAGAGAAATAATGTGAAGCAACGTCTAACCTACTTAACCAGGTTGTGTAAACAGATAGAATAACACGGATAGTAAAGGGTTAAAAATTACTTAGGGCAACAAAAGAGAGAAAGTTGTGGAAAGACAGATTCGCCCACGACCTGGCACATAATTGAGTTGTTTATAACTTCCACTCCGAAAACAATTTAGACTCCACATTGGGTCTCTGAAGGACGTCGGAATAGCTAGAAATTTGGCAGTAAATATCTTCATTCTGCGAGAATAGGCACGTATTTTGTTTGCTTGACTGACGTCAGAATAATTTCTCATTCTGTTCTATGGATCAAAAAACATGAAAGCAGTTGGGCATCTTATCTTTGACTAAAAAAAAAAAAAAATGCCGAGCACCTGTCAGGCGGAAGAAACGAACAAGCGTTTGATGAAATTTCTCTGCTCGTGAAGAGTGATACACGCAAAAGATTTAAAGCATTTTTCTTAACTAGCAATAGCAAAAGAAAAAGAAAAAAGAGTAAACAAAAAGCACAAAAGTACCGAAGAATCGCTTAAGAGTTGCGAAGAGCATGCTAAATGCTCTAAAGAATGCGCAAGAATGTGTTTCTTAAGATACATGTGAAGCATAGTCTGACACAAGGTCACAAAAATGAAGTATTCAGTAAAATTTGAATTTACTATACTAATCTCCGAGGCGCTCAAGAAAGATTAATATTGATGTCTATGTAATATTATAATCACATATTAAAGAAACAAGTCTTAATATATCATTTTCTAATAGTAATGTTCATCCAGTACAAGGGGGATGAGCCACCCAAGGTAAAGAGTTATTGTGTGGTGTTGTATGAGTGTAAGAAAGAGCAATAAATGGCTCTGTACAGGAAAGATAGCAGTTAATCATTGAAGAGGTCAACATTGTAGTGATTGGGAAAACATCCTCTCGGGCGTCTGTTCTATAAGGCCGAAGTTCTTGGAAAGAAGAGGTCCGAATGGAACTTACTTCTTACTATAGGAACACGAATAGAATATGGACGATTCTACCTGTGTACGTGTGCTTGTTCCCAATTGTAAAGGTCAGGGATGGTGGAACTGAGGAATGTAGCTCATCAGAATGCATGCCATGAAAGTAGTGATAGAACAGCGATAGAGCAGTGATAGATCGGGGAGAGGCTCGCAAGGTTTCGTCTTTTGGGAAGGAGGTGTAGAATGAAAAATAAATCATCACCAACAATGCCACGAAGGCGCTTTTAAACACTATCAATACAAGCCAGTGATGACCTCCTTCCCGGATATGGTAGTAATATTCCATTTTTGGTCTGATCCGGCTCTTGTTAAGCTAGAGTATAGCAAGAAGTTTAGGGAGAGTTTGACTCCCAATAGACCAGGGGCCTCTTTGAGAGAACACCCATCCAACAGGATAAGTCACATTTCGGGGTCTGCTTAGTGGTGTTGGAACATTATTAGCTTGATTTTGGCCGTATTGAATTTTACAAGCCATTCCTTTCACCATTGAGCCACTTCTGGTAGTTCAGAATAGAGATGTGCTGTTAGGTACTGGCGTTCCAGATCAGGGGAATTTTACACTTAAAATATTTTATCATCCGCTAGATACTCACTAATGTTCAACGTAACATTACAATATATTCAACTCTGAATTTGCCCAGTGGATGTGTGGTTCTAGGGCCTTCTCCGAAAGAAAATTCTACTTCTAGCGAGGTTGTATTATACTGTCCCTTCTCCATCTTGCGTGGATATTTGTATATTTGTCTGTCTTACGGTTTTTCCCACGTGTGCACATACTCAACGCGTTTACATGTCGAGAACAATTACTGGTTTATACGAGCATTATCTGAGATGAGTCACATACCACATTTAGTAAACTGAGTCTTGTAAGAATCGAACTCTCTACACTACCAAAGATCTGCGAAACGATTTGAATAAGACCTGTCAAAGAGCGGTCTGCATCTATATATATTTAAACATTATTATTCTATCTTCATGTTGCCTTTTTATCACAATACTATGTTGATATATTCTTTATAAGTACTCGTTTTTCGCCATCTTATCATTTAATATTTGTATTACATTGTTGAGAGATTCTTCTACCAAATGTCGCCAAATCGGAAATAGTTATCAACCTCGAGGCGTGTCCGTGATTCACCAAGTACCACATTTCACCCCCCACCCCCCGCTTCCTATGACACGGAAGCTGGACACAGACTACTCTGCGGAACATTGGCTTACCCGCCATCCCCACATGAAGAGCAAGCGGTCGAGTGCCTCTAAACGATCATTACAGAGAGGGAGTACAGACAACCGGTAAAAGATAAGAGGAAAGATGTAAACGGAATACACCTCAGCCTTACCCCTTCAAAGACAACCGCCTTCGGAGCCAAGTCCAAACCGCCGCTTCTACCGTTGCCTGTACCTCCGACCAATTTTTCTCCAGCTGAAAATCTGCCCCGAACCACACTTCAAAAATTCAGACGGGATCGTTTGTCCATCTGATGGGCCCCCGGAAGAGCAACGCGTTTCCAAGCACCTAACTGCAAGTCAGAAGACTTTTAATCTTAGGCCCATGACTTTCTTGTACTGTTCAATTGCCTCCTGCACCGCCTCGATGTTGCTACGGCAGTGCGCGAAAATTGATACGGCATCAGTGTACGCGGAAACCCTGACTCAAGCCCCTCCAGGGTAATCGATTCCACGTAAGGCCGGACTGCACGCCCTGTCCCTCGGCCGGCACAAGAAAAAGAGGCTCCAGCATCAACGCATAAAATAAGGGTGACAGCGGAGAACCCTGACGAACCGACGGTGACAGCGCAAAAGCGCTCGACCGCTTCTTGTTCACTTGTACCACTGCATGTAGAAGTCGGGTTGGAATCAAACAACCGCCAACTACTGATGGTCGACCCTGTCGAATACCTTGGACTGATCCGAATTGATCAGCGCGACTTTATTGTCATCTTCTACGCCCTCTATGATCGTGCGGATCAGATGCAGGTTGCTCTGAATTGTTCGGTCCTTCACACCACAAGATTGCTATGGTCTCAACAGAATCTCGGCAACTGACTGCAAACGCTCCATCAGGGTCTTGGCCAAAATCTTTAACTCTGTGCTTAGCAGAGTTATGAACCTGTAAGCGACTAATTCCCGCCTACCATGCTTGTCCTTTTTCAACAACGTGATCTGGAAATCCGATCGGATCGTGGGCGGACCCCTTTGCCGGAAGCAGTTGTTGAACACCACTGCTTTTAAAACTTTCATGCAATACTCGGAATTAGCACTGCTCAGCACAGCGAACACACTGGAGGTTTTTAAGATCAAACACACTGGAGGTTTTTAAGATCAAACACACTGGAGGTTTTTAAGATCAAACACACTGGAGGTTTTTAAGATCAAACACACTGGAGGTTTTTAAGATCAAACACACCGGAGGTTTTTAAGATCAAACACACTGGAGGTTTTTAGTCAAATGTTCAGCTAACGCCTACATAGTCAGTATCACAATGACATCTAATTGATGAATTACGGAACCAACAAGATGCGAAGGCAGATTTTCCCTAAGAATCGGCCCCAACTTAGGTCGGGCATCAAAAACAAAACGTGGATTTGCAAAATAACAACAGACCCCTGCATCAACAGAAATCAGCCCACCAGATCCACTTCCAATGTAATTGTTCATTTTTTTAAATAGAGTAACGACATTTATGAACTATATATATTAAAAATTGGGGATAATATGTACTTTTGCACACACACACACACACACACACACACAAAATACGGGTAATATTAAAAAAACAATTTATTCTAACCAATAATTATTAGATTATATGATAGAATTTGATATTAAAATTAAAAACTGCCAATTTTAAAATCCAAATTTAATCACTATTAAGTTTAAAATTATAAAATTACCGAGGAGAAAAGGAGAAATACATATGTTAATCAATTTATTTCTTCGTTGAAATTACGTTAGAATAGACGTTACTCCATCCAGTCCTCTGACAATATATATGTATACATTTTAATCCCAAGTGTGCGAATGGGGTCGTAAACTCACGCGTCAAACAGCACAAACGCAATCAGATTATAATACATAAGCATCCAGACATATTTAGATATATATATACACACAAAAAAAAGTGACGAGACAAGGAACATCTCCAGGGCCCTTTATGAAAAAAAAAGGGGGGGGAAACAAACACATACATACATACACAATTAAAAGTGAATGCACTTTCCATACACATAGACACCGATAAATACAGGTACACACATCCACCGACATTGACAATCTGATACCACAACCAATAAATATTTAAGACTGAAATTGTCATTAAATAAATGCTAGCCACTTATTAAAATATAACTTAAGCGAGCAAATATACAAATATAAAAATGGTTAAAAATAATATTATTTGATATATTAAAAAACGAAAATTCCAAATCCACAAATATCAATAAAAACATATATTTTAATCATATAAGTTGATAATAGTTTTATTATATATTAGGTGAAGAAAAATAAGATAAAAAGAACCTCCTACAGAAATAAGTGTATAGTCATACGTACATACATACATACACATATATACATATATACACGTGGCAGCAAACACAAACCAGCACACACACACACACACACATATATATATATATATATATACACATAGAAATACCTACATATAAATACATAAACATATACATATTTATGATAATAAGTACACATGCACATACATACATATATACACACATACACATATATATA
>CAHIKZ030003422.1:1457500-1470000 GCA_903632075.3 Acanthosepion pharaonis
TATTTTTAGGCTAAAGATAACTACTGATAACATTATTGGAACATTCTAGAATATTCCACTTGAATAATCTAGAGAATTAAAGCAATTTAAATGTCTTAAAATCTGAAATTTGCATTGTACAAATACTTTTTTCACCCATTAAAATGAATAAATGGGATTTATTTCTATTAAATCAAATCCCTCACTCAATAACTTTGTTATTTTCTGTTTTTCAGCAGTTGTTAAATCCTTCCCTTTACCCATGTTTCAACATATATCATGAACAAAAGGATTAGATTATTAGATTTCAGATGTCAGATAATATTAGTTTAATCTGCATACTAACTTCAGTAAGTACATTTTTGTAAATTTCAGATATCTCAAAAACTAACCATTAAAATAGCAGAAAATTTAGTTAAATATTTTACTAAGAGTGAAAATAGATGAATTTAAATTTGACAAATATGGATCCATAACTTTTTGAGCTATTGAGGCTTATTTGATTTGCATAATAACTTCAGACGGGCTGTATATGTAAAGAAATAATTAATTAATACATCTATCTCTTGTTTCTATTAAATCATTTTAATGAAGAAAAATATCTCATAAAATGTTAATAAAAAGTTTGAAAATAAGAGATTGAATATAGAAAGTTTTTCTCCGTACGTTTTTGCACACGCATGCGTATTGTTGTTAGAAACTAAAAACTGTCCTAAGAGGGAAATATGAGATTAATTAGAGTCGTCTGGTTTTACAAGACTGATACGTGATATCAACCATTTTTTTTTTTTTTTTTTTTTTTTTGCATTGATGTTCACTCTGTACAAGGGCCGGAAGCCACTCGAGGTAGAGGATTAAAGAGTAAGAGGCAGAGTTTATCCGGAAATGTCGGGCAGATAACGGTATAACCCAAAATTTGAAAGGTTAAGATTGTAGTCTTCGGGAAAATATCATCTTGGGAGTTGATTCCAGAGAGCAGCGGTTTATAATTATGGAAGAATGTATACCGCCAATATTTATGCAGTAAAAACGCGTAATTACAATGAATATATAACTCGAAAAACTGATCATTGAGTCAATTCGAACACTATCACACTACAGGTTTACACAAAATAATATACATGTATACCGCCATCTACATATATGAGGTGGGTGTCGAAAAAGCCTTCAACCCTAACAAAAAAGCCAATTTTTACACTCCCTTACCCCACCAAACGGAAAAAATGAAACAATACTATAAAAACTCAATAAAAAAATTCATAAGATTTTCTTAGTCTGTCACATTCAACGAACATACATATACATATATATATATATATATATATATATATATATATATATATATATATATATATATATATATATATATTATAAATTAATTGATTTAAAATATGGTTTTTTCACACACAGTTGTAACCATGTTTCAAAAATGGAAGCTAAAAGCCCTGAATTTATTTTTGTAATTAAATTAAAGACTTTAATTCCATTTCATCCTCAAGCGAATTTTAAAAGTTACTCCAAAATTCGCTTGAGGATGAAATGGAACTAATGTCTTTAATTTAATTACAAAATTAAATTCGGGCCTTTAGCTTCCATTTTGAAACATGGTTAGAACTTCAGTCATAATGAAAAAACATATTTTAAATCAATTAATTTATATTAATGCTCTGTAAATTTACATAGAACTATTTTGTAAAAATAAAAATATCTATAAGAACACAGGATTATATATCTTACTGTTCTTTCTTTTTATATTTATATATATATATATATATATATATATATATATATTATTATTAACGAACTATTTAACATGTTTAAAATGTTCCTTTTTATGTTTAATACAGTGTTGTACCCTATCAGCAACGCTTCTACAAACCATCTGACACATTTCTACATTAATTTCAGAAAAATCTATCAGAAATTGCTTGTTTTAATTCAGGAATTGTTTTCGTTCTGAACCTATAAACAAAATCTTTCAGTACACACTAAAAAAAAAATGTCTGGTGGTGTTAGGTCTGGTGATCGTGATAACCAATCAATCGATCCACGTCGTCCTATACACTCCAACTCGAAATTTTACATACAAACTTATATAATATAAAACTAAAAAAATCCCTATTTATACAACTGAAAAACTATAAAGCAGATAAATAATGCCGCAGTAATAAAAAGGCTTTATTTTTCCCCGTGCTCATTCCTTTTGTCACACTTGGTATATATATATTATATATATATATATATATATATATATATATATATATATAATAGAAAAGGTCTGATGATTTGGATCGTGATTACAATTCCAATGTAATAAATTATAACCATGGAATATTAGTGTTTAAGTCTTTTATATTATATTCTTACTCTGTCCTGGACATTGAGTTCTACCTGGATTCTATCCTCTTGGGAATTTATATATATATATATATATATATATATGTGTGTGTGTATTGACCACTAATATTATCAATATATATATATATATATATATATATATATATATATATATATATATATATATATATATATAAAAAGAATAACTTATCCTAGCCGATGCGTTCTGAGGGACTTTATTTACAGATATGCTCTATCTGAAATTTTTATACACATACAGACACATGCACACACAATCACACACACACACACACGCGCGCGCATATATATATTTATATATATATGAGATAATACGTTTTAAAAAGTCTTATATATTAGTATAATAGTAAGTTATTGAATAACAATGTGGAAAATACTTCTTGACGTATTTCGTCCTTCGAAAGGACTTCTTCAGATTAAATAATGTTTTATCGTTGGAATTATACATCTGTCGGGGATAGAGCGAAATACAACAAACGTCGGTTATAATTCTATAACAAGATAAACGATAAGAGAAAGATACAGTCTCAGATTTTTCCATTTTGTCATTAGATTACACACACACACACACAGACACACACACACACACACACACACACACACACACACACACACACACACACACACACACACACACACACACACATATATATATATATATATATATATATTATATATATATGTATATAAATAAAAAAGAAAGAACAGCAAGATATATAATCCGGTGTTTTTACAAAATAGTGCTCAATGTAAATTTACAGAGCATTAATTTTAAAAATTAATTGATTTAAAATATGGTTCTTTCACTACACAGTTCTAACCATGTTTCAAAAATGGAAGCTAAAAGCCCCGAATTTAATTTTGTGATTAAATTAAAGATATTAGTTCCATTTTATCCTCAAGCGAATTCAAGAAAAATTCGCTTGAGGATAAAATGGAACTAATATCTTTAATTTAATCACAAAATTAAATTCGGGGCTTTTAGTTTCCATTTTTGAAAGCGAAAGAACCATATTTTAAATCAATTAATTTATATATATATATATATATATATATATATATATATATATATATATGGTAATAATATATTTTTAAGGTATGCTATCTTTATGAGCTAAAGTATCAATATCAGGGATAGAACATATGTAAATATACAAGTGGACACTCAAGTTAACTCCCAGCGGGGACAGTCTGTTTCATGCCTAAACGCAATCTCCAGGCCAGGAAGAATGGAAGCCACGCCTTTATAGTGGCCTGACGATTGCAGTTAAGCATGAAATAGACTGTCATGTTCATGCGTATAGTTATTTATCATAGTCCGACACAAGGACATGGTAATATGAGCGTTGTGTGCATGTGCGTGCGCGTTTGCTTGCGTGTGTGCGTGTGCAAGTATTTGTCAGTATGTATTTAGCGTGACTGGAGGGCATATCTACCTACCTTTCTATACACAATTGATTGTCACTCAATCAATTTCATTATCTTATCACAAACGCAGATATATATTCATATATACGTGTTGACCTGCATGACAAATACATTTACTTCAAGAAAACTCCACAAATACACATTCAATCTCGTTTTTGTTCGGGCGTGGTGCTTTTAAGATAAAGGCGTGGCTTCCATCCTCAACACCTTTGTTGCCCAATGATTGACAGTTGTATGCATTCCACCCGCTTTTACCGCTTCCCACCCACCTCTCTCTGTCTCCGTGGTAATTCTATCACCAGAACAATAACTGCTAACGTAAAGGTTTTGCGACTAACCAAACCACAGAATCCACCGTGGGAACAGGCGTCGTTAATAAATGCTACAACAAACTATGATTTCTAGCAAGTAGTAAACTGAAAGTTGCAGTGTTATGTGCAGCCAACGTTAGTCATTGAAGGGACGTTTCTATAAGCAACTAGTTGATAAAATCAATGAATGACTGGAAAAGCCTAAATTTGAATTTTCAGCCGGGGCAGATTTTTTCTATAATGTCTATTTTATTCTTTATTGATTTCAATTTTTTTTTAATTATCCACAAGTGAAAAACTCGTGTTATATTTGTCCTCATCTTTTTTGAAAGGAAGTGAAAGGGCTACTTCGTTTCTTTAACTTTTGCTTATAAAATTAATAGTTGCCATTTAAAAAAAAAAAAAAAAAAAAAAAAAACGTCAGGTTGAACGCAAACGAAATCATAAAATTTTGGTATAATTAACAGGTGGGAAATTTCTTTTTTTATCTTTCCTTTTTCGGGCTTTCTTTCTTTTTCTTCGCTTTTCTTTCTTTTTCTTCACTTTTCTTTCTTTCCTTTTTCTCTCTTTCTCATTGTCTTTCTTTCTGTCACTCTTTTTTCTTCTTTTTGTTTCTCTTTGTGCGTTCCTTTCGTTCTTTCTTTTTCTCTTTCTGCTTTTTTTGTCTCTCGTTCTTTCTGTCTCTCTTTCTTTCGTTCTTTCTCTTTCTATTTCTGTTTTTCTGCCTCTCGTTCTATCTGTCTCTCTTTTCGGTCTTTCTGTTTTTCTTTCTGTCTCTCTTTCTTTCGTCCTTGCTGGCTTTTTTTTCTGTCGGTCTCTTTTTTATTTCACTCTATCTATCTTTCTTTCTGTCTCTTTTACTGTCTCTCTTTCTTTCCTTTATTCTGTTTTCTTTGCTTTTCTTTCTATTTTTTGTGTCTTTTCTTTTGGTTTTCTTTGTCTTTCTTTCTGTTTTTCTTTCTCTCTCTCTCTCTCCATCTTTCTTTCTTCCCGTCTTTCTTTCTGTTTGTATGTCTTTCTCTCTTTCTCTCTTTCTTTCTCTCTCTCTCTCTCTCTCTCTTCATCACTTATCTCAACCTATCTATTTTTGTTAGCCTATATCTGTTTCAATCTGTTTATTCTGTCTGCTCGACCATCTGTACGTCTGTCAATTTGTGAACCTCTTAAATTATTAAAAATAAATTTTGTAGGTAGACATTTATTATATAGTAAAACATTTGGCCAAATTTGCAAGAAAAGAATCAAATCAGCGCTCAGCACTCGAGAAAAAGAACAATTGAAATAAAATAAACGTTACTTTACCATTATTAATTGTATTTTAGACATAAGAGGGAGTTTAATTTTAATCTTAATTTTAATTTGCGCTGTTCATAATTGACCAACGATAACAGAAAATCCAATGGACAAGATTTCAACTGAAACATAGGAAAATAAATATTTAAAAGAAAGACAACAAAGGTAAGAACAATGAAAATTAAAAGAATAATCATTAAAAATTAACGATATAAACTGATCTCAAGATATAAAACAAAACATGGTATACGTATGCCAGTGAATTTTTTTTTATTGGTACGTCAAATGAAACACAAAGAAAGAAAGAAAAAGAGTCTGAATTTCTTTGACGAAATTATAATAATTTCAGACTAGTTTATCTTTCATCTTTTACGCGTTACGTTTTAGGTCCTATTTATCCGTTAATCACAAAGTCTATCCTTAATATACACCGTGGGAAAAAATCAAGATGCAGAATTTTTTCTGTGACAAAATAAATAAAATTAATAAATAAGTAGTTTAAAATTGTTTTGGTGTTAAAAAAAATTAAAAAAGAAAAACAATTTTTTTTTATTTCTTTATTTTAGTGAGACACCAAGCACAATTTTCCCAATTAAAATTATGAAAACAAAGGCTATAGTAACGCTTCTTATAATACGACGGACTTCAAATTTGATTTTAAAAAGAAAAGCACTCATCTTTATTTGAACTGAATTAGGAAGACGTGCAAAAGAAGTTCTTAGTTCAATCACCAAAATTCTGTTATTTGAATATTTGGACAGATTTTGTGAAGTAAAACGAGACGAGAACTTTTCAACACCTCCTGATATATATATATATATATATATATATGTGTGTGTGTGTGTGTGTGTGTGTGTGTGTGTGTGTGTGTGTGTGTGTAATCATTTCACTCCAAGCAAGGCGATAACACCACTAAGATGCAAGTGAGTTAATGGGAATGAAAGAGAATGAAAAGACTTTAGAAGGTACCGGAAACCCAGAAAACAAGAAGCAAAAATAAACCTCTACTTATTTTTAAAACACCGGAGAGGAGTGTAAACCGGACGATAGACGAACCCATAATGTATGTGTGTGCATTATTATTATTATAAACGTTATATTTAGTGGATACGTGAGTTCGAGTAGATAAATAATGTTTATATTTACAACCAATGATTTTTTAAATCCATTTATTACTTATTTATTTTTATACATATAAAACATTAATATACAGGTAATTGTATACTTAAATATAAAAATATTTAAATATAATATATATACGCACATTTACATATACATATATTATTTAATTATAATATAAATATATACACGCATAATTACGCACACGATACGTATATATGCGTATATATATATTAAGTTAGTGCAAAAATGTCGTTTTTTTGACGTCAACTTAACGTCAAAAACGACATTATTTTTTGCAACCAACCTAATAGATATATAGATATATATATATATTTGTGTGTGCGTGTGCACATATTTTTTACATGTGTATACACCTGTTTGTCTGTGTGTATTCTTATTCGCCCTGCAAACAGGTATCTGCCTCGGTCAGTAAGAGCAGAAACAGCGTAGAATAAGAATCTGATTATTAAAAAATAAAGTATAAAATTTTACGTTTTATTTATGACTTGAATTATTTTAGTTAGACATTTTTAGAGTCAAATTCGTATCGACTTTGAATTTTAAAAAGGGATAATTAAAGTTAGATAGTCATTTGCTAAATCTATTTTTAAGACGAATAACAACCGAAAACGCCATCTTTAATTGGAACATTTTTCCTCCTTTAAAACCACGTAATTCATTAATCTCATCTTTGATATGAAAGACTCGTTTTAAATGCACAAAAGAAGAAACCGATTTAAAAAGTATAAAAGTAAAACCAATTAAAAATAATGAATGCTGATTAATTAACTTACCGTTTAATTAACAAAAGAAAATGTATATTGTGTCAAGATCAGATGCCGTTAATATTCGAGGCATTGTTTCAAGGCATCGTAATCGTTATTCATTTTCTTTCTTTCTTTCTTTTTTTTATATAAATATGACCTTTAGGCAAGTGGATATGAAATAAAAGGAAAAAATAACTATATTTTTAAAAATCTGCATCAAGTGCACTTCATTATTTACTGGGTTTTGTTTTGTCTTTTTTTTTTATTATTGATAAATATTTTACAATCACTGACCAAACAAACATCAATGAATTAAATTAAATTCATTATCAGAAGTAAAGGCAATTTTTTTCGAATTTTTTCTTGATCTTAAATTGTAATTAGGGCAAAACAATTTTATTAAAAACAACATCCGTATTTACTATTACAACGACTGAACATCTTCACTATGAAGACATCTGAAAGTCGAAAACATCATCATAATTTAAAAAAAAAACAGCTTCTTTAAAATTATGACTATAATACCTCTTTCAAATTTTAACATTTATCTGATATTTATGGAATTTCATATCAGATTCTTTTACATAACTATGAATAGAATACACTACCTATCTATCTACACACACACAACAACCTCCCTATATATATATATATATATATATATATATATATATATATATATATATATATATATATATATATATATATGTATGTATGTATGTATGTATAATATAGAGACCGAGAAATGGAGAGGACGTACTCTGAGAGGGTGATGCTGGAGGGCAAATTCTAGCCATTGAGCCTGAGGTCCAATGGGAGTTTGGAAAATTCTTCGGAGATCATATTATTTTAGTATATTTTTAAAACTATCATTCACATTATTTTTGAGACTTACAGCTCATGACATAAAACCGTAGGCGATAAAAAATGGGGGATGACTAAACGCGAAGGGAAATACGAAAGAAATTCTTTGTCTCTAACAAAATCTATATGTATATATATATATATATATATATATATGTGTGTGTGTGTATGCGTGTGTGTGTATTTAGGCAGCAAGAATTGTTTTAAACAAGTTTTGCTGAACAATATCATGAACAGACAGACCTTGCCGATATTGTTCAACAAGACTTTAATATGTGTGTGTGTGTGTGTGAAAGAGATAAAAATATTTTATTAACACTTTAAGCATTATTTTTAGTGGATACCCATATTTTAATAGACATTCCGTTTTTATTAAATCTTTAGAAATTCTTTTAAAATTGAAATCCTGACGATCTTCTGATTCTAATCAATCCAATATTTAGCAAACACGTATTTTCTTCATTGAATTTATTTTTATGGCATGTAGGTTCTGCAATACCAAAAATCACTAAATGTATTTATGTATTAAATTAAATGTATTTATGAATTAAGTCAAAATATATATATATATATATATATATATATATGAGTGTGTGTATTTATATAGATATAATAGATATAGATTTATTTATATATTTATATATATATATAATAGATAGATAGATAGATAGATAGATAGATAGATATTTATATATAGATAGATAGATAGATGAATAGATAGATAGATAGATAGATAGATAGAACAGACCATAGATGAATGATTATAGATAGTAACAGACATAGATAGATAGATAGATAGATAGATAGATAGATGTGAATAGATGGAGATAGATACATGTGAACAGACAGAGACAGATGGATAGATAGATAGATAGATAGATAGATAGATAGATAGATAGATAGATAGATAGATAGATAGATGGATAGATAGATAGATAGATAGATAGATTTTGAACAGACAGAAGATGGATAGATGGATAGATAGATGTGGACAGACTAGATGGATGGATAGATATGGATGGATGGATAGATAGATAGATAGATAGATGGATAGATAGATAGATAGATATGAACAGACATGGATGGATGGATGGATAGATAGATAGATAGATAGATAGATAGATAGATAGATAGATAGATAGATTAGGAAAATCAATGTCAGTGTCTTTTATTTTCAAAACATTCTTCTGGTATATAAAATTCAATGTATCATATATATACATTATTTGTATATTTAGGCAGCAATCCTTCGTTTATACAAGTTTCATTAAAAACGACAGACAAGGTTCTACGGTTAAGCTTTTTATTTAATTTTTCTTTTGTTCGAACAAGAGCTTTCTTTTCTGGACAAAGGGTGTGTAAAAACTGTCCAAACGTTTTATATTTCCGAGCGCTTTCGGCTATACCTTCAATCATTATCAAGGATGATTCAATTTTTCAGCTTACTTGTGTGTGTGCGTTATGTGTATGTATTAGTGTGTGGTAGGGATGTTTTTAATTTCCGAATACGGTTAGCACATTGTTGCCTTGTTATATTTGTGTTTTCTACTAGTAGAAAACACAAATACAATAACCTCAATTTCATGTAAAAAAAAAAAAAGATAAAAAATAAAGGAAGCATTAATAATAAAAAAAAAAAAAAGCCAACTCTTAACAACATTAACTACGAACAAGGCCACAATGTGCTAACCGTATTCGGAAATTAAAACATTCCTTGTCTGTCGTTTTTAAAGAAAACATGCATATATATATATATATATATATATATATATATATATATATATATAATGACGTAAGAGTTATTTTTATTGGATACTCATATTTGAGTAGACCCTACGTTTATTTTATTGAACAGTATGTTTAAATGATAAAATCTGACGTTTTTGTAAATAAAAACTCCATCCATTTCTTCATATATATATATATGTGTGTGTGTGTGTGTGTGTGTGTGTGTGCGTGTGTGTGTGTGCAGCGTATTCTTAGACAATAAGAATTCTTCCGATTTTCGATGTTTTATTAAAATCGACTGACGAGGTCATTCTGTTTAATTTTTATTACAACTTTCCACTTTGTGTATAAAATATTGTAAAGATTAACAGAGAAATTGATCAAAGTTAATTTTTGTCTTTGTCTTGAGTATTTTAACGAAAAGCGTTAAAGTTAATCACTTATAGAGAGGAAGCATTTATTTTCCTGGGATTTTTTAGAAACGCTATATAATTTAAATATATAAATATATGAAAAATATACGTATATCTAATAATGAATCTTATATGTAAAAGAAATATATATATATATATATATATATATATATATATATATATATATATATATATATATATATATATATATATTATAAATTAATTGATTTATTTTAAATCAATTAATTTATAATATTAATGCTCTGTAAATTTACATAGAGCACTATTTTGTAAAAATAAAAATATCTATAAGAACACCGGATTATATATCTCACTGTTCTTTCTTTATATATAGTTTTTGTTGCTTTTTGTAACTAGAATATTTTAGTACTTCGAAAAATCCTCTTCCCAGTTCTAATTTCATTGTTTTATTTTATCTTTTTTTAATTCCCATTTCAATATCTTAGAAATCAAATTCTGTCAGTTCATCATTGTCTGTTTCATGCTTAAACGCAACCATCAGGCCACAGTTAGGCACGTGAGATCCAATAATGGTTCCCCAGAAGACGCAGTTTCCAATACTGCCGGAAGACGCATATTTTTCTGACACGATTTCTCAAATATTCAGGCTAGATATAATTGGATAAAAAATTCTGTTTAATTAAAAACAGAGCTTCTACTAGAATATGAGTATCCATCAAAAATAACGTTTAAACAAAATAAACAAAAAAAATAGTACACATATATATTCAAGCAGTTTTTGTTAAATAATTTAGACGTATTATGTCTATTTATTTTAGCTTTAATCCCTTCAAGTTCCCGAATTACTTGATCAAGAAATTTTTTCTTGGTCAATTTTCTACACCCACCAAGAAATTAATTCGTGGACTTGAAAGGATTAAAACTAAAATAAATAGACATAATACGTCTAAATTATTTAACCAAACCCGCATGAATTAAAATATGCTGCCTAAATATATATATATACACACACACACACACACACACGCACATATACATATATATATATATATATATATATATATATATATAGGTGGAAGTACATTAAATTTAACCTATAACATTTTGGTTGCACAATATTCTGTACAGATGACAGTTTCTAATTTTCACAGAAATATAAACATAGAAATTGTAATTTTTTTTTTTTGTTTTTCAGCAGTTCTTATCCTCTAAAGCACATAGATATATACGTTTGTTTTTTATTTAAATCAAATACAAGTAAAAACACTAAGAGACAAAGTGATTTGATTTCTTAAAATAAAATATCTTGAAATGAGTTCTTCATTCAAATAGAATTTTCTGTTTCTTAAAACTTTGGACTTTCACTGGTTTAAAAAAGGGTGTAGAACAGGCATTGAGCAAATTGCGACACGTGTGCCGCATACAGCTTAATTTGCTTTCTGAATGACACGCCTAATTTCATTAGGAAAATAAATTAATCTTATCTTAATTTTCTTTGTTTTTCTTTCATTCCCACTGGCTCACCCATATTCTCATACATGACCACATATATGACAATTATCAAGTTTAATATTTATTAAATTTTGTAATTTTTCATCATTGTAAACAGTTGGCGATTTTCACTAAGGAAGATCATACGTGTAAACATCATTTGCTTTGCAAACAGGTAATGCTCATGATATTTTTTTCTCTGGAGGTGAAATATATTATCTATATAAAAAATATTAAAATAAATTGGAAACAAATTAAACGCAGCGGCATGTGTTAATTACATTTTTATCGGTAATGATGTGCTAACAAAAAGAAACCAATTTTTAAAATTTTCTCCAAATTTAAAAAAAGAATCAACTTTTCCTCATTTCTAAGGCAGATGCTTATGCGTTTGGTCTTCTGTAAGGAAAACGGCTGAGGCCCGTTCAATTAAAAATTAAAATGTATCTTGATTTTTTTTTTTTTTTTGCATTTTTTTTTAAATCATGTTTTATGCGGCCCTCTGCTCGAAAAACATTGCCCATGCCTAGAAATATTATTCACAAATTAATCTCGATTTTGGGTCCAAATTTTCTGGCCTTGCGCAAAACTAAGCTAAGCCAAGTAGATACTTATATATTTAAATTCATACGTATAAATATAGACTAAACGTTACTTACCATTTTGGCGCCTGATAGGAGGGGGCTGAACGTTTATTTTATTTGGGGGAGGCGAAATCCGACGCCTATTAAAAAAAACCGTTCTGT